>PITA01005056.1:60000-115415 GCA_004023965.1 Spilogale gracilis | reverse complement strand
AGAAGCACAGGTAGGAGCAGGGGCAAGTAACATTATGGAATGTGTGTGTGTGTGTGTGTGTGTGTGTGTGTGTGTGTGTGTGTGTGTGCGTGCAGCCCCCCGGGCTTGGCATTTCGGAAGTCCGTAAGCTCCATGTGGGACGACCAAGGTTCAAATCCTGTGCTCCATTAGCTTTTACCATCATTGTCAAGTGACTCAGTTAACTCTTGTACCATGGCAGTCTAGTCGATAAGCTCTGTATAGGCTCAGATACTGGGCCTGTATTGTTTCCACTGTCTAGCATCATCTCCAGCACATGGCATGCGATGAGTGAATAGTTGCTGAATGAATGAATGCATGAACACATGAGTGAGTTGGTGGTAGGAGAGGCAGCAAAGAGAGAAGGACAGGGTGTGAGTCAGTGTAACATCAGGTGTGCCACGCACATCATTTTAAATGTTCTAGGAGCCACAGTCAAAGAGTAAAAAGAGGGGCACCTAGATGGCTCAGTTGGTTAAGCGTCAGACTTGGTTTCGGCTCAGGTCATGATCTCAGGGTAGCAGGATCGAGCCCTGTGTCAGGCTCTGCACTGGGCATGGAGCCTACCTAAGATTCTCTCTCTCTCTCTCGTCCTCTCTAAAAGAAAATTAAAAAAATTAAAAAGAAAGTAAAAGAGGGGGCACCTGGGTGGCTCAGTGGTTAAGCCTCGGCCTTCAGCTCAGGTCATGATCCTGGAGTTCGGATCAAGCCCCGCATCGGGCTACCTGCTCGGTGGGAAGCCTGCTTCTCCCTCTCTCACTCCTGCCCCTTGTGTTCCCTCTCTGGCTGTGTTTCTCTCTGTCAAATAAATAAAATCTTAAGAAAAAAGAAAAAGAAAGTAAAAGAGGTTAAGTAAATTTTGAAAATAATATTTTATTGAACCCAGTATATCCCAGTAGTCTCAACCAGATAATCAGTGTTAAAGCATGGCTAACAAGCTATTTTCAAATCTCTTGTTTTGTGCTCAGTCTTCGAGATCCCATGGGTGTTCCACAGGCATGACACATCCCAGGGCACAGCCACTATGTTCCCGGGACTCCGCAGGCACAGGGACCCATGGCTAACATTGGAAAGCAGATGTCTCAATGCTTCTGGGCGGTGAGAAACCAGCTGGGAGTTTGGACTTGATTCCTCTGGGCTGATGAGAGGCCGCTGAGGGGCTGGGCAGAGGCCCACAGGATCAGGTTTGTCACTCCCGAGGTCTCTCAGGCGACTGTGCCCCTGGTGGCTTGGGAGAGTGGAGAGGCCCCTTCCATCTGCTCCACTGTGGATGGAGAGTCACGCTCGGGGCAGATCTCACTCTAACCGGCTGTGGGGTGACGAGTGGAGATGGGGGTGCTCTCTCCAACTAGGAGTTACCCCCTTGGTGAATTCCAGAGCCTGAGGCCCTCACCCCGCAAATAGCCACTTCCGTGACTCTGCACCACTCTTTCCTGAGGCCGTCCGTGGCCCCTGAACTGGGCGGGCTTTGGCTGAGCATGGCATCTGCTGTAATTTGTGGGTAAACAGACGAGGCTCTGGGCAAGGAAATGAAGCACCTCTCAGCATGTTTAGCCACAGCCCTACCTGGCCCAGCTCCCTCGGGGCTGCCTGGGGACACACCGGCCCATGGAGGCCCACGCTCATACACCCGGGGCCCTGGATTCTCCTAGGCCGTCCACCTCAGCACAGGGCTTACCCAGCACTGAAGCCAGGGGTTCCGGCAGAGACGGGGGGCCCTTGGGCTCAGCTTTGTGGGTGTGAGGTGTTGGTGTTCTAGGACTCTGAGTTCCGTGGGTGATTCTTCAGAGACCTCACTGGGGACCCCCAGGCCTTCAAGGTGGCACCTGGGACAGGTCGGCCCTGAGAGAACAGCAGCAGGACCAGGGCTGGCTTCCCCAGCAGGCATAGCCGACACAGGCTCATAAAACTCTAAAGGTCCCCCAGAATATTTTAACTTCTTTGAAAATCAGGGGAGAAAACCAACTTTTAGAGAGGAAGAAAACACTTTCCTTACATCACCTCAAATTTCATCACATTTTTTCTCACGATTTTTTTCACATCAGGAAAAAATAAAGTACTTAAAGCCCATGAAACTTTATTATGGCGGGAGACACAAAAGTCATGATGCAGCCCTGACCAGTTCTTCATTCACTCAGCTGCTTTTGTTGGCGCCTCGCCGGCTGATCACCCACCACACGTGTATGTTGGCGTCCTCAGATGGGGAGAGCGAGACTCACGGAAGCTCAGTCGGTTGCCCATGACAGGGAGACATGACTGAGATGGGATTTGAGCTGGGGTCCATCTGAGTCCAAATGCTTTCCTTTATTACAACACAGTATTTGCAAATTCCTCATTTTATTTAATTTGGGCCTCACAGCAGTGAGGGTGGGACGATCATTCCCATTTTAAAGCTGAGGGAACTGAAGCCTGGAGCAGAGAAGGAAGTACCTTGCTCTTGGGTGGCTTGCCTAGTCAATGAGGGAGTCGGGGACTAGCCCCAGCCCACAGAGGGGATGCTCAGGTCCACATCCTGACCAAGCCAGGGGCTGGCCCTTCCTCCTCAGAGGGTGGGGAGCAAAGAGAGGCAGCAGACCGAAGGCCAGAGGGAGGGTTTAAAAGAAACCTGGATCCCCCAGACAAACCCCCTCTGTAGTTCTGGGCCTGCTGTGACTGGCCACGGGCCAGCTCTCACCGCAGCAGCTTGAACGGCTGGGGTAGCCTCCCCACCTCCTGCCCTCTCTGCAGGCCAGTGCCTGCCAGGCCCGGGCTTAGGCAGGAAGGGGCAGGGGTGTTCCCTCTGGAATGGAGGGTGTGGGAGGCAAGAGTTGGGGGCGGGGGAGGGGTGGCAAGGGGCCATGTCCTGAACCAAACGGGGAGGCTGGGTGAGTCACAAGATGGAAGGCGCCTGAGCGGGAGGTCACTGGGTCCCAGCTGTGTGTTTTGCAGGTTCTGTCTGGACCCAGACAGAACAAAGGACTTGCCCAAGGTCACACAGCAAGTAAGTAGCGAGGTCCTTCTAACTTGCGGCCTCCTCATCAGACAGGCCTGCCTCCCTCTCTCTGTTCAGTAGCTCAGATAGCGAGCTCCACAAACCAGGCAAGAGGGTCACATGTTAAAATGACAGAGTAAGGACTAGGTCCCCTAGAATTCCATGTGCACGTGCAGACACCCCAACCAGCAGCTATGACCCGAACTCATTCATTACAAACCCTGGACGTCAGCCAGGTGCTTGGGAGAGGCGGAGGGTCCTCCCCCGAGTCACACTGCGACCCCCAGGCCGCTGCAGGGTGCCCCCTCCCCGCCCCCCATTCCCCCGAGTCCTTGGATCCCCTGTCCCTCCATGCCTAGTTTGTTCCTCTACTTTAGTGGGGCCTGTCTTCCAGGAGCTTCCGGAGAAAGGTGCCTGGGGTGGGGAGGGCTTTGCATGCCAGAAAACGTTGTTCTTCTACCTTTCCATTCAATATTTAGTTTGGCCTGTTTCTGGCTGGAAATTATTTTCCCTCAGAACTTTGGAGAGTTGTCTCAGAGCTCCGAGGGCTGCTGCTGTCAAATTCTCATTTCATCTGACGGTGGGTCCTTTTATTTGTATTTGACCTGATTTAAGTAAAAACTCTGTGGACAAGTATGAGGTATTTTCTTTATGCTCTATGTTCTGAAAAGGCATGATGATGAGTCCTATTGTGGGTTGTCCTTACTCATTGTTCCAGGGACTCAGAGGGTCCTCTCATTCTGAAAACTTGTGGTCTATATTTCTGGGAAATTTTCAGGGATTCTTTGATAATTTCCTCTCCTTGATTTTTCTCTTTTTAATCATTTCTGGAAATCTTATTAATAGGATATGGGACCTCCTGGAGCAGTCTGTTATGACCTACTTTATCTTTTTTGTTTCACTTTATGAGAGATTTTCTCATCTTCCAACCCTTCTATTAAAGCTTTTGTCTTGTCAGGTTTTTTTATTGCTTGGCACCCTTTCTTGTTTCAGAATATTCTTTTCTTATAGTGCCCTATTCTTGTTTTACAGATACAGTGTCTTATCTCTCTGAGAACAAGGACATTGTCTTCTGCCTTTTGTATCTTATTTTGTTTGATTTTTTGATTATTTATTATTTTATTAACATGTATTATTTGCTTCAGGGGTACAGGTCTGTGCCTCAGCAGTCCTACACAATTCGCAGCACTCACCATAGCACATACCCTCCCCAATATCCAGCGCCCAACCACCCTATCCCTCCCCCCTTCCCCCCAGCAAACCTCAGTTTGTTTCCTGAGATTAAGAGTCACTTATGGTTTGTTTCCCTTTTTGGTATTGCCTTGTTTCATTTTTTCCCTCCCTTCCCCACCATGAACCCCCCCTCCTCGCCCTGCCTCTCAAATTCCTCATATGAGAGAGATCATATGATAATTATCTTTCTCTGATTGACTTATTTCACTTAGCATAATACTCTCCAGTTCCATCCACGTCGTTGCAAATAGCAAGATTTTGGGGGGTTTTGATGGCTGAATTGTATTCCATTTACACACACACACACACACACACACACACACACACACCACATCTTTACCATTCATCTGTTGATGGACATCTAGGTTCTTTCCCTAGTTTGGCGATTGTGCACATTGCTGCCATAAACATTCAGGTGCATGTGCCCTCTCGGATCACTACATTTGTATCTTTAGGGTAAATACCCAGTAGTGCGATTGCTGGGTCATAGAGTAGCTCTCTTTTCAACTTTTTGAGGAATCTCCATACTCTTTTCAGAGTGGCTGCACCAGCTCGCATTCCCATCAGCAGAGTAAGAGGGTTCCCCTTTCTCCGCATCCTCACCAACATCTGTTAATTTTAGCCATTCTGACTGGTGTCAGGTGGTATCTCACTGTAGTCTTCATATGTTTTAAATGCCTCCAGCTGTTTGTTTGTTTTTGCTGTCTGTTCATCATGTTTGAGGCCCTTGGTCTTTTCACCCTTGGCTATCTTTTTGTTTAAGAGTAAGGCACTAAAAAGATCATTTGTTTTTTTTCTTAAGATTTTATTTATTTGAGAGCGAGAGGGAGAGCACTGCATGAATCCAGGGGGGAGGGGAAGGGGGAGAGGGAGAAGCAGGCTTCCCCCTGAGCAGGGAGCTGGACTCAGGGCTCCATCCCAGGGCCCCAAGATCATGACCTGAACTGAAGGCAGATGCCTAACTGACCGAGCCATCACTCAGGCCCCTAAAAAGCTTATTTAAAAAAATTTTTTTGCTGAGGAGCTGGTGGAGGGGGGAAGGCTCGTCATATTCTGTTGTATTCCATCAGTGTCTGCAGTCCGTCCTCTTTGGCTGGTCAGGCTCCCCAGCCCTTCTCTAATTTCCTGTGTGGAGGTTAAGCCTGGCTGCCTGAGTTCTGGCTCAAGGGGACAAAGGGGACTGGGTGAGCCCCCCACTGCATGATTTAGATTTATCCCTCAGCCCCATTCCCAGCCAGGAATGAACCCCCACCAGCACTAGGTTTCTCTCAGAGCTCTGAGTCCCAAAGTCAGCTGTGCCCCGAGCCACCTAGGGATCGTGTAAAGGCAAGTGTAGGCCCAGATTCTTGTCTAGTATTCCTGACGTGGCCCAAGATTCTGCATTCCCAACCAGATGTTCAGAGCTGCTGATGCTGCTGAGCCAAGGGCTACCTTTTGGATGGCTGGGGTCTACAGCAGTGCCGGACACATTCTAGACCTGCGCTGACCAATACAGGACCATGAGGCACGGTGAATAGTCAGCACTTGAAATGTGGTTGGCGAGAGTAAAATACTGAACTGTATTTTTAGTTTAACTTAGTTTTCCTTTAAAATGTAGGTGGTCCAGGGGCGCCTGGGTGGCTCAGTTGGTTAAGCAACTGCCTTCGGCTCAGGTCATGATCCCGGAGACCCGGGATCGAGTCCCGCATCGGGCTCCCTGCTCCGCAGGAAGCCTGCTTCTCCCTCTCTTGCTCCCCCTGCTTGTGTTCCCTCTCTGACTGTGTTTCTCTCTGTCAAATAAATAAAATCTTAAAAAAAAAAAAAAAATGTAGGTGGTCGGGCGCCTGGGTGGCTCAGAGGGTTAAAGCCTCTGCCTTCAGCTCAGGTCATGATCTCAGGGTCCTGGGATCGAGGCCCATATCAGGCTCTCTGCTCAGCAGGGAGCCTGCTTCCTCCTCTCTCTCTGCCTGCCTCTCTGCCTACCTATGATCTCCCTCTCTGTCAAATAAATAAATAAATTTTTTTTTTTTTAAAGTAAAATGTAGGTGGCCATCTGTGTTTGTGACATTGGGCAGTGCAGGTCTGCCTTCTGATTCACTCTTTGTAGGGGCGGACTTAGAGATTGTGCAGGACAGAGGAGGCCTGTGGCTGGGAAGACGAGGTTGGTGGGGGGCTGGAGCTCAGCAGCTCAGCTGCTCCTCTTATAGACTTGTGTCTTCCTTATTTCAGTGCCACATGGCACCTGACTTTCGGGGACATCTGTTGCCACCCACTCATGAGCTTTCCTGAGCTCCTTCAGCATGACCCACTTCTGTGCTGTCCCCCCAGTCTGCAGGTTTGGGCCTCTGCCTTTTCCAGGCTGCAAAGTCAACACGAAAGCATCAGTGTGTCCAGCTTTCAAACCTGGAACAGCCTCTCTCCAGTGTGGTTTCTTCTCTCCTTTGCCTTTGTCCGTGAGAATTTATACCCCTTGCATCCATCGGGGTTTGGGAAGATGCAGAAATGAGTGCTTGTTGTTCCTCAGTGTACCATGTGTAACCCTTTGTAATTTTGTTATTAAAGATTTTATTTTATTTTTTTAAGGATTTTTTATTTATTTGACAGAGAGAAACACAGCCAGAGAAGGAACAGAAGCAGGGGGAGAGAGAGAGGGAGAAGCAGGCTTCCCGCTGAGCAGGCAGCCCGATGTGGGACTCGATCCCGGTCTCCGGGATCGTGCCCTGAGCCGAAGGCAGTCACTTAACCAAATGAGCCATCCAGGCGCCCCTAAAGATTTTATTTTTTTTAAGTAATCTCTACACCCAACGTGGGGCTCGAACTCATGACCCCCAAGATTAAGAGTCACAGGGTCCACTGATGGAGCCAGCCAGGTGCCTCCCCCCACTCCCACCTCCGCCCCGTGCAGTTTTTAAAACGATAAAAATGGTTCTGGGGTTCTTGGGTGGCCCAGTTGGTTGAGTGTCTAACTCTTGATTTCAGCTCAGGTCATCTCAGGGTCATGAGATCCAGCCCCACATCTGCTCAGCTTGGAATTAGTTTGAGATCTCTCCCTGGCTGCCCAGAGTCAACCCTTCCCCACCCTCCCCGCCCCTCCCCCACCCGCGCCCCAGGATGATGCAAGGCTGAATTGGCCTCTTACCTGTTCTTTACCTATGAACCCGGAGATTGTGGTGCCCAGGAGCCTAGAGAAACCATCGAGCCTGAGAGCCTCTGGAAGCAGTGGAGGGCTCTGGCGAACCCACCCAATGTGGTTTCTCTATTCTGGGAAGGGACTAGGGGGGCTCAGGAGGGGCTTCTTGCATGACAGAGCAGGGGAGGGAGAGCGTTTATGAGACTGAGGACTTTCTGAGCCCTTGGCAGGGAGGAGATTTGGAAAGGGAACATTGAAAATGGTTATCAGTTAACTAATAAATTACACAGATGGCTGGGGCTGGGCAGGGGTGGCCCTGTGGGACAGAAGAACTACAGACGGATGTATTTGAAGCTTAATTGGAGGTAGGTGCTAAGGCTTATGGGAAATCAACTTGTGTGGCAGTGGGGGCGGGGACGAGTTAGGGCTGCCCCCAGGAGCTCACACCCACACCTGTGCCCCGACTGGCTCAAGGGTCCTTTCTCTGCTCCTCTCCCAGCATTTCTCTCATACTCCCTCCAGATGCGTGCTGGTACCCACGGCTCCCCGGGTGTGTAATCTACCTCCGAATCCCCCACAGTGGTGGGCCGTGTCTCTTCAGGCACGGTGGAGGAGGCAGGAGTGGATTGAGTACAAACCTTGGGGTCAGAGAGATGAGAGTCTAAATCTCATGTGTGAGGCTGAATGATAGCCCCCAGCAGCCTCCACATCCTAATCCCCAAAACCTGGGGCCCTGTTCCTTTAATGGCAAAGAGGAGTTTGCAGGTGTGATTAAATTAAGGATTATGCGATGGGAAGATGATCCTGGTTTACCCAGGAATGGCCAATGTAATCATGAAAATCCTTAGAAGAGGGAGTCCAGAGAGCCAGAGAGGAGGAGGCATCATGGTGGAAGAAGAGGTCAGAGACACAGGAAAATACCACACTGTGAGCTTGAAGGTCAAGGTGGAAGACGGGGCCATGGGGCGAGGAATGCCCGTGACCTGCCTGAGCTAGAATGGACGAGGAAATAGAGTCCCTTCTAGAGGCTCCAGAAGGCCCTGCCAACATCTTGATTTTGGCCCAGTGAGGCTGATTTTAGATGTCTGATCTTTGGAACTCTAAGAAAAGCAGTTTTTTGTTGTTTTTAGTCACTTGGTGTGTGGTATTTCATTACAGCAGCGCTAGGAAACAAGCACCTCCTAGCTCTGCCGTCTGTTAGCCCTGCGAGCACGGACCAGTTGGCTAACCTTTCTGGGCCTTCCCTCCTCGGGAGAATAGAGGTAACACACCAAGTATTCAGCATGATAGCGGTGCTCAGCCAGCACTAGGTGGACGGGCAGCGGTCCTGTTTGCAGTCACCGTCACTGTCCCTAGTGGCCTTCTGTCCACAGATCTAAGTACAGACTGGACATTTTCTTTGTTGTATAGACTTCTTGGGTAGAAAGGATTGTGAGCTGTTGAGAGGCCTCTGGCTCTACTCCAGTACTTCTCAGCCTGAGACGAGTTGCCTCCCAGAGAGGACACTTGGCAAGTCTAGAGACGTTTTTTGGCTGTCACAACATGGGGGTGCACTGGGAGCTTGTGGGCAGAGGCCAGGGGCCCTGTAATGCCCAGGGGGGCCCCCATAGCACAGAATTACCAAATGTGGACAGAGCCGTGGCCGAGGAATCCTGCCACCCTCTGGAAGTTTGTCCTACCTCTTGGGCTCACAATATCCACTGGGAGAAAGAAGGGTGAGCAGAGTCCTGGCCCAGCAGGGCTGCTGACCCTCAGAGTGTCCCCTTACTTCCTGGGAGGCTTGGCCGCCATGAGCAGTGTCAAGGTACATGGTCTGAGTTTGAGACTCTAGCTCCTCTACTCAATTGCTGTGTGTCTTTGGGCAAGTCCCTTAACCTCTCTGAGCCTGTTGCCTGTGAGCAGAGTGGCCATAAAATGGCCTGCCTTGTGTTAAAAGAAAACGTGTAGAAGCCCAGTGCCTAGCACTGTGTCAGCATCTCCTTAAATAGTCATTCGCTCTCCATCCTGACTCGCATATCAAGGGGGAATTATTTCCCTCCGACCGATTGCTTTAGGGCCATCAACTTTTAGCCTTCTAACCTTTCTCCCTTTTGGGGCCAGTGAGACACATGGAGGCCTACATGACGCCTCAGGTGGGGTTTGAGGACATTTGGGAGCTGGCCATTGGCTTGCAACCCGAGACCCAGTGGCAAATGGAAGCTGCGGGTCACATTGTAGCGCTCGGTCAGTCTCTGCCACAACGCCCACAGGTCTCCCTCCTGCTGACTCCTGGCACAGCGTGTGCTGCCCTTTCGGCACTAGGCACAAATCTGCCTTGTGACCACTTTCATCTGGGATTTCTATTTATAACTCTCAGTACATGGAACTTAACAGGCTTGCATCTTGGTTGGAAGCTCTTTGGGGATACCTTTCATTAGAGTGTGGGCCATAAAAATCAGAAATAAAGGATGTTCAAGCCAGAATTGGATAGGGTGGGTCAATAAGACTTGATAGATGTGATAGGTCTGAAACCCGGGCTTCCAGATCCAAAGGCCACTGCTTTTTCCATAGGATTTCAGTATGATATTGATCAGGCCCCTCAATGGTCAGTGCTGGACTAGGCTTTGTGGTGGGGGTCAGTGATCCCCACTCAACATTGACTGGAGGAAAGATTCTTAAAAGGAAACAATTCTGGGGGCACTTAGGTGGCTCAGTCGATTAAGCGTCTGCCTTTGATTCACGTTGTGATCCCAGAGTCCTGGGATGGAGCCCCATATCAGGCTCTCTGCTCAGTGGGAAGCCTGCTTCTCCCTCTCCCTCTCCCTCTGTGCCATCCTGCCCCCTTGCTCATGCTCACTCGCTTGCTCTCAAATAAATCTTAAAAAGGAAACAGTTCTTATCCTCAGTGTCTGAGCTCTAGAGACGTGATCCCCATGGTCTTTGAATCCTCTTAGTGCTATGTACACAGCAGCCACTGGTTAAGTGAATTACAGGGAAAATGGACAGAAGAGCAAATAGAAGGATGCATGTGTGTACAGTAGATGGGTGGGTGGGTGGGTGGGTGGACAAAAGGGAAATACATGAAACAAGAAATGTATTTCCTAATTTCCGGGAAACCAACCATACAGAATATGCATTCAATATGTAATTGTGTATGGCCTCAAGTTCAGGGAAGCATTAAGCCAATTCAGACTCCACCTTTGGGAGCTGTGACACACAGTGGGACAAAGTCATGCAGACAGGCAGACGGGATGAGGGAGGTGATGTGAAACTCCACAGGAATGGAGGATGATGGCCATTTAGGATTCAGGCAGACTCGGTCACTACGTAGCCGACAGAATGTTAAAGGTTTGTTCCTAGGAGTCCCATGTAATGCTGCTGCCAAGTCAGATGGCTTCTGTAGAGTTCTCCTTGGCTTGTTCCAGCCCCTTCTGCCTTTGAGGAAGGATTCCTGCATCCAGTCTAAACTGCACATATTGTCTGCTCTCTCCTAACATCCCCAGAGTCAGTATCTGCAAGGAAGGATGAGCTTTTGGAAAACCCTGGTTCTTTTTTTTTTTTTAAGATTTTATTTATTTGACAGAGAGAAACACAGCCAGAGAGGGAACACAAGCAGGGGGAGTGAGAGGGAGAAGCAGGCTTCCTACCGAGCGGGGAGCTGGATGTGGGACTCGATCCCGGGTCTCCGGGATCATGACCTGAGCCAAAGGCAGTTGCTCAACCAACTGAGCCACCCAGGCACCCCCAAACCCTGGTTCTTAAGCCATGAATGGCTGCAGTACAATAGAACCACAGAGTTGAAAGCCCCTTAGTGATCACCCCCAAACTGTACCATTTTATAGACGGGAAAACTGAGGTCCAGAGAAGGGAGAAGACTTTCCAAAGTCACATGACCTGTTAGTGGCTATGGGAACCTGGTCTCCTGGATCTCACTCACAGTTAGGAACCTGTGGCGTGCTCTCTCCATGCAGCAACCCCTATGCTCTACCAGTCCCATTAGGATTTTTGCCTTCTCGGCAGAAGTTTTCTGTTCCCCAGTGGAAATGGAAGAGAAGGTCAAACCCTTCAGAAGTTCCAGTGAATTCCTCCTCAAATCCCGTCCTTGGGTCATAGCTTCATGGTCTGATTCTCTGACCTCCTTGTTCATATTGAGTTTGACCTGGAGCTCAAGGTCCAAGGAGAGCAGGGAGAGCACAGATTGAGGACAGAAAAGAAACGAGAGGAGGGGCCAGGAATTCACCTTGATTCACCCACCATCCACCAGGCACCATCCCGGGTAATTATAACTCCCTGATTGTCACAACCTTACAAGATAACGGGCATTACCCCTACCTTACAAAGGAAAACACTGAAGCCTAAAAAGTGCCTCAGGCTCATAGAGCTAGCTGGTCAGAGATGAGGCCAAGGTCAAAACCCAGGTCTCCTTGACCCCAGAGCCCTTGCTGGGTCATGAGCTCATAGACAGTGTGCTCTGTCACAACACTGCCAGAAGGTCTTGAGAGCCCCCAGGGGGAGCTGGACTTTCTCTCCTGAGGGCCCTTACCAACCAGGTCAATACTAACAGGCCAGTGCAAAGTCTTGCGCTTAAGTTCAAAATGACATTTTCACAAGAGCATAATGGAGACCTGGGCAGCAGCCGATCATAATACTGTCCCGTCATAACACAGCTGCTGTGGCCTTCTGTTTCCAAAGCACTTTGCATTTAGAAATCCCTTCCACTTACCAACCTCAGAGCTTTGATGGACCATAAACAAGAATAAGTCTGGAAAAGGTTTGGGAGTACATCAACGGGCTGTGTATGCTGTGACTGTCTGAAGGGTAAAGAGCTGTTTGTTCCAGTATAATATTAATACTTGGGGCTCAGCCACTGTGCTAAATATATTACATGTTTTATCTCTGTTAATTCTCACAATAACCCTCTGGAGCTTGTATGAGAAACCAAGAGGCGAAGAAAGTCGACCAAGGTCATAGAGCTAAAATTCAGGTTTAGGTCTGAGAAGTATCAAGACAAATGTCATTGTGGACATTTCAGGGCCCCGTTGGAGTTAGGCATCCAGTTTGGGGTGCTGTATTTAAGGGGGACATTGACACACAGAGAATGATCTCATGAAGGACACTACCATGGTAAAGATTGTTTGAAAGAGCTTAGAATATTTGTCCTGGGGAAAAAATAACCAGAGAACAGATTATTACTGTTTTCAAGGGCAAGAGCTCCTTTCCTTAAAAACAGGTTGGGTTCACAGGACATTTATCAACCTTTTCTTGGTTAGGTTAAACGGGATAAACTGCAGCTAGCTTCTGGCGCCACCTACTGGTGGGAGGTAAAATTGATGTACGGAGAGCTGCTGACTGAAGTTCCTTGTCACCTTTCTTACACAGAAGTGCTTTTAAATCTGGCAAGTTGTCAGGTCTGAGGCCACACATTTACCTTTGTGGCAAGAGAATTAGGACCATGGGTGAAAATTATAAGGAAGGATATTTTGGCTTTAACGTGTAGTTTTCTGAAAAAACACCCCCAAAACCTGAGAGGCTGATTGGGAGTAGTAAGGTTCTTGTCTGTGGAAGAAACCAATTTATGCTGAATATCCCATGTTTTTGGTGATGGGGAGAAATGAATCCCAGTGTTTTGGGGGGGGTCTTGGCTATTCATGGGTTACGTACCCTGAGTTACAGTTGGCCAGCGGAGGGGTGGTCTGCCGGTGTTGGTAGCATCTTTATTGTATCCAGGGAAGGACTTTTAAGGCAGGCCAGAAGGAGGAAGGGTACCACGGGGACAGAGCAGTGGGGGAGCTCTTTGGGATCTGGCAATGTTTATCTTCTAGATACAGCTCGGCTCATACACTTGACCAAGGGATAGCCAGAGAGGAATGACTCAGTAAATGGTCCTGACCTTCCATCACTTCCCAGACTGACCTCCCACACAGGACCGTTTGTAAGCAACCAGGAGAACAACAGTTGCTTGTATATTCTGTAAACGTGATCAAGGCTGTGCCGAAGACAGAGGTTCAGAGTATGGCCAAGAGCAGGGACCAGTCAGACGGGACTGGCCAGGGGCTGGGGCAGGGGTGAGCCCGAGCCTGTGTAGGTTTTCTCATCAAAGCTCTTTGTTGACCCAGGGCCGTTTGTGTCTTGCGCATTCCCAGGGAGGTGGTCCGGTGAGGGTACGTGGAGAGGGGGCCACAGGATAGGACAGACCCTGGCTGGAATCCTAGCGTAGCTCCCTGTTAGCTTTGTGAGTTTAGGTTGATTGCTTCTCTACTGTGGGCCTCAGTTTCTTCATCTGTAGAAGGGGCAGAGATTCCACCCTCCTTGCCCAAAAGGGATGAGGATTGAATGAGACCTCCTTCATAAAGCACTAAGCACCATGCTGGCACATAATTTATTATTATTATTATTATTATTATTATTATTATTATTATTATTACTATTATTAACCTCTGTTAGTG
Source organism: Spilogale gracilis (assembly GCA_004023965.1). Taxonomy (NCBI): domain Eukaryota; kingdom Metazoa; phylum Chordata; class Mammalia; order Carnivora; family Mephitidae; genus Spilogale; species Spilogale gracilis. The sequence continues at coordinate 101,659 of PITA01005056.1, read as the reverse complement.
AAAACCATTCACACCCTCCTGTCACCCTCCTTGCTTTTTTTATTTAAAGATTTTATTTATTTGACAGAGAGAAACACAGCTAGAGAGGGAACACAAGCAGGGGGAGTGAGAGGGAGAAGCAAGCTTCCTGCCGAGCAGGGAGCCCAATGTGGGGCGCGATCCCAGGACTCCAGGATCATGACCTGGGCCAAAGGCAGATGCATAATGACTGAGCCACCCAGGCGCCCCCCTACCCCTTGCTTTTCTTTGGCCATGGACCTGGTCACAGACGCACTGGATCCTGAAATACCCCTGCTGGGCCTCACTTGGTTAACAAGAATGGCTGGGTCCCACACATGAAAACATCCACAGCCTTGGCCATCAATGTCCCACCGCCCTCCCACCCACCTTCTCTGATGTGGCAGGAACAGAGATGTAATTGAGAGCCGTAGGTCCTGACATAAGGCAAGATATACTCTGAGACGACTCACTGCTCCCTCAGAAAGAATAGCCTGCCTATCCAAAAGGAGGTCTGCGCCCAGAACTGGGCACCCTCAAGGTCACCTTGAAGGGCCCGTGGAGGAATCTGTGTCCCGGTGGCCTTCGGCAGCTGCGTTACTGGTCAGTGTGTGTGTGTGCGTGTGTGCGTGCATGTGTGTGTGCTCATGCATGTGAGCACACACACATGCATGTTTCCGTAGTGACCTGTCAGGAGCCCCTCTAGATGCACAAGTACTGCAGCAGGTTGGTAGGTGGGGGTCCTACAGGTGTTGAGTTTGAAGGCCCGGGTACATAGCTGGCCCTGCATCTTCCAGACTGTGTAAGCCAGGAGAGAGAGCCTCACGGCCCCAAACCTTGGGGTCCTCCTCCTATCCGGGGGAGAGGAAAAGCTATTTTACATGGCACTTGCTAATTAAATCGAAGCATGCATTAACAAAGAAGATGCCTGGCCCAAGGCCTTGGCACGGAGTGGGAGCTCGAGTAATGGCGTCTGTCATTTCTGTGTGTGTTGGTCCAAAGGAGATGTGTCCCCAGGCAGGGTTTAGCCTTAGCCAGTGATGATGCCATGCCTCTCTCACTAAGTGACCCTGGATCAGTGGCTATTTGTCTCTCTTTTTCTGTTTTTAAAAGGAATTATAAGAAAAGAATATTGGTGAGTCTTCTCAGGTTGATATTGGTGGGGATGGAAGCAGATGGTTGAGGCAAGTGCATCATAAAACTCTTTAGAATGGGCTGGGGGAATGGAGGGCAGTGGGGGGCAGGTGCCTCTCCTTGGGAGTCGCGGTGAGGGCCACAGGGTGGGGGGAGACTTTCATTCCATATTCTCATACGGGCCCCAATTTATTTTTATAGAAAGAATTTTTTTCTCATTTTGAGCTCCAGAGCCACCTGTCTCTGAGTTTGGCAAATACTTGCTAATACCCCCCAAAATACTCAGAACTACCATTTATCCAGCACTGAAAGCACTTTCCGTACTTAACCTTGAACCCTCAGCTCCCTTGGGAAAAGCTACCTCATTTTACAAATGAGCAAACCAAGCTGGGAGAAGTTCAGTCACTTTCTTCAGTACTCCAACTGGCAAGGGTGAGAAGCAGCCAACAGTTTATCTGGGAGAAGCAGGAGGAGGATATGAAAAAGACCCCAAACAGCCTCTACCCTCAAGGACCTGACAGTGAACATGGAAGGTTAATGCGGGAGCCTTCCCAGGGGTCGCTGGGCTCAATCCGGAAGGATGCGTTCATTTTAGAGAGGGCAGCCAGCAGGGGAACATGGCCAGTGAGCCTATGTAAGGAGGTCAGGAGACAGGAAGCCCAGCCGGGAAGAAAGGTTGACCTATATAAGGAGGTCCCGCAGAGCCAGCAGGGCTCCTTGGGAGAGCCTGAGTCCTGGGAGCCCTGAGGGTCTGGTCTTTGGGAGGGCAGGACAGACAAGAACTATGGGTTTGTAAGTAGGGCCCTGTGGCTTAAAGGAAAGCAGAGAAAGTGAAGGCAGAGAGGGCTATTCTGAGGCTGAGGATGCCGTGGGGTAGGACAGGCCACAGCCACCAGAGCCCACAGCCTGGGAGCAGATGACCTCCCCCTGTGGAGGGGCCCTTGACCCATTTCCATCAGGAGCTGGGGAAGTGGGGTGCTGCGGCCCAGAGGTGGGAACTTTCCAGAGGCGTCCACTGTGGGGACCTGGGGAGGCCAGAGCCTGGGCAGTAAGGCCCAGGAATGACAGGGGAGGATGGAGTGCCCCGTTGTCCTGGCAGTTGGGCAGAGGTTGTTGTGAGGAACAGAGAGACTGGAAAGAGAGGCTGGAATCAGCCAGTGAAGGTTTTTGCTGCCAGCTGTTCGAGTGTGGGCACTGGGAGGCGATTGTGTTTTTGAGTCTGAGAATGTTCTGCCTCGCTCTCACTAGAATGTGAGCGTCTGGAGGCAAGCAGTGTGTCTGCCTTTCACTAATGTGTTCCCAGCTCCTAGCACAGCGTCAGTCACTTAGTAGGTGCTCAGTTAGTATTTTAGTCAGTACGTAGAACCACAATCTTACAGTGTTTATGGGTAGTACAGATGTGGTAAACATTTTAAAACTTGGATGAAAAGAATATACACTAATTGCCAAGGTAGTGGTTACTTCAGGAGAGGGAGGAAAGAGATAAAAGTAGAATAGAAAAAGGATTTCAACGGAGCCTCTCTTTTCTTCCTTAACAAAGGAGAACTGAGGGGCGCCTGGGTAGCTCAGTTGGTTGTCTGCCTTAGGCTCAGGTCATGATCCCAGAGTCCTAGTTTCGAGCCCCGCATCAGGCTCCCTGCTCAGTGGGAAGCCTGCTTCTCCCTCTCTCACTCCCCCTGCCTGTGTTCCCTCTCTAGCTGTGTTTCGCTCTGTCAAACGAATAAATAAAATCTTAAAAAAAATAAAAAGAACTGAAAATATGATCATGAACAATTGTTCATTCTGAGTGTGGGGTATATGGGCTCCTATCACATTATTACTTAAGATTTAAAAATATTTTTAAAAGAAAACAAATTGGGTGCCTGGGTGGCTCAGTCAGTTGAGCATCTGCCTTCGGCTCAGGTCCTAGTCTTAGGGTCGTGGGATCGAGTCCCACATCTGACTACCTGCTCAGGGGTGAGCCTGCTTCTCCCTCTCTCTCCCCCTCCCCCTGCTTGTGCACACTATCTCTCTCTCAAATAAGTACATACAATCTTTTTTAAAAAAGAAAAAAAAACCAAATTTGTGTATAGGTCCTGTGTTAGGTGTATAGAAGATCTCTTCTTCAGAAGATTGGAGTGACGACTGTGAAGCCCATGGCTTCTTAACATTACACATGGGCCTGGATAATTCTTTTCTTGGTGGTGATCCTTCACAGGCCTATAGACTCTCAGCAGCTGTAGTAAAAGTGCTGCTGTGAAGTAGGGAAACCTCGTTCGTGTCCCTCCTCTCGATGCCTGTTCAGAGCAAGCATGAGTCCTACCATAGGCTCAGAATATGCTTCTTGGGAGAGATCTGGACGCTTGTTCCTGGGGGCGTGACATTGTATGCACAGTGTCCATGCTGGCTCACTCCTCAAGAGTAAGATCGCAGCCTGGTGAATTTGGGTTTCTGCTGCTGTCAGGGAAAGAAGCTATACTGTGCCCTCAGAGGGTCTGTTTGGGTCCAAGCTCTGCGTCTTCCTTGCTGTGTGACTTTCGTCCCTTTACTCAACCACTCTGAGCCTCAGTTTGCTCAGCAGCAAAAGGTGCTGATCAAGAAGATTAACGAGTGAGCTGATGCAAGGGGTAAAGGTGCCTCCGACAGAGCCTGGTGCCTGTGGCTTTGTGCAGCCTCCGTCCTGCCATCCCAAACCCCGTCCATCACCCAAGGCCCAGGCAAATCCAGCTTTTCCTTGAAACCGTTCTTCGCGGCCCAGGAATGGCTCATGTCACTGACTAGCATCATTAAATTTTCCATCTGCTTGCTTATTTATTTATTTATTTATGTTTGCCTCCTTAGATTGTAAAGCTTCTAAAAGTGGGAGCATCATTTCGGGCACCGTTGTGAGATGCTCACAGCCCTACCCCATGTCCTGGGTTAAATTCAAACTTGGGGCTCCATGAAGCTTTGGGGACTTCCGTTTCATCAGTAAAATGACAATTACAGCCTCCCTCACACAGTTTCTAGAAGATCAGTTTAGACATTCTGGGTGAAACCTTACTAGGAAAAAATTTAAGAAATATTGTTGAATTAATTTAAACTCCCATGAACAATGAAGTTCTTTACAAATGTCAGACATTATTTTTAATTCTCCACAGTAGACAATAAGAGGCCTAGTATTTACCTCCTGTTAAGAGAAACTGCCTGGGGCGCCTGGGTGGCTCAGTGGGTTAAAGCCTCTGCCTTCGGCTCAGGTCATGATCTCAGGGTCCTGGGATTGAGGCCCACAGCGGGCTCTCTGCTCAGCGGGGAGCCTGCTTCCCCTTCTCTCTCTGCCTGCCTCTCTGCCTACTTGTGATCTCACTCTCTGTCAAAAAAATAAATAAATTCTTAAAAAAAAAAAAAAAGAGAGAGATGCTTGACTCTTCCCTGCTTGACTCTTCTCTAGTCATCCAGGTCAAGACCAAAGGCAGTATCTTACAGGCATTATAAAACTCACTCTGGTGTTAAACGAAATTTCATCTCTGTTCTTCCCAGGATCGAGATGACCACAGCCACCTCCTTGGGGGGTACTACCTTCTTCTCCTTGAACGTGACCACCAGAGAAGAAGACTTTCTCTACAAGAGTAAGGCCAGCTTGGCTTGGCAGCCAGGGGAGGGATTGGCGGGACGAGGACTGTGGTCAGCCTGGTGTCGAGGTCAAGAACGTGGGTTCCAGAGATAGACTGCTTGGGTCCCAGTCGCACTTCCACCATATACTGACCATGACCATGAGCATGTGAACTCACTGCTTTATATCTGTTTCCTTATCTGTGAGATGGGGATAGTAATGAAGCTACTCTTAGCATCACGCACGTTAATGGTGTGCGGACTAAACCAGATGATCATGTAACAAACTTGGAATAGCCTTGATTTACACAAACTACCTAATGAGTAGTATTGGGATCGTTACTGCTATGGCTATTTTTGGGGAGTTTTGGGGTCTAGAGGGCAACGGACAGTTGAATCTCCTCTAAGATGTCCCTAAACGAGTCACCTTAAAATGTAACTACTTTCATACTGTTTTGCAGGGCAAAAGCAGCCCATCAGTTCACAAAGGAGTAAATGAGTATAGGTGGGAGTAGTCCCAGGGAGACATTTGGCAGAACAAGGGATCCCTGGAAGCAAAAACAACAACCGCTCTTCAGAAAACCAGTTAATCGTTTTAGGGGAAGGTGGGCCCATTCCCGTCATTTTTGTTGGTCTGGCCCATACCCCTGCACGTGCAGCCAGCCTCCCAACACACGCGGAGTGTTTCCCCAGTGATGAGAGCTCCAGACGGCGGTCCTGGCAGGACGTGTGTCTTCCACGGAGACCCAGAAAGGGTCACTCTTGGGACAGGGTCCCGTGTGTCAGCCTGCTCCTTGCCAGGTCAGAGACCTACAGAGGCCTGCTGACATAGGGAAGTGTGGGGTGCATCAAATCTCCATCAGCAAGATGGGACTAATTCTGCTTTGATTTAACTAAAAGCAGTGGTTCTCAACTAGATGATTCTTCCCCCCAGATAAAATGGCCAGATTCTTTTTTTTTTTTTTTTAAAGATTTTATTTATTTATTTGACAGAGAGAAACACAGCGAGAGAGGGAACACAAGCAGGGGGAGTGAGAGAGGGAGAAGCAGGCCTCCCGCCGAGCAGGGAGCCTGATGCGGGACTCGATCCCGGGTCTCCGGGATCATGACCTGAGCCGAAGGCAGCCGCCCAACCAACTGAGCCACTCAGGCGCCCCGGCCAGATTCTGAAAATAAGATACAGAACGCTCAGTTAAATTTGAATTTAAGAGGCACAGTATTTGTGTAGTATAAGGATGTGCCCTGTAATAGGTTGAGACATACCAAAAATTACTCATTATTTGTCACAAATTCTAATTTAAATAGGTATCTGATACTTTATCTGGCCACTTTACTATCAGGGGACATTTGACAACGTTTAGACACTTGTGCTTCTCACAGCTGGCAGGGGGGAAGAAGCAGAATTAATGATAGCTAGTGAGTGGGGGGTCAGAGAGCTGCTGAATATGTATAGGGCACGGGAGAGTCCCCATTGCAAAGGGTTATCTAGGCAAGGCTGAAAACCCATGGATTAAAATATCATCACAGGATTCCCCAGAAAAGAAACAAAAAACAAATTATTCCATAACAGATTCCCCACCCCACCCCCTTTTTCTTTTCTTCCAGTGAATATTTTTGGACATAGTTTTGTTTTGTTTTTATTTAGTAAATCCTTTTGTAAGAGCATTACATACATTAAAAAAAAATAAGAAGCATAAATCCTAAGTGCACAGCTGGGTGAATTTTCACAAAATGAACACACTTGGGTAACCAGCCCGCAGATCAGGAAGAGGACCACCACCGGGGTCCCAGGAGTCCCTGTGCCCCTTGCCACACTGTCCCCACCTGGTCAAGGGAACCCGCTGTTCTGACTTTGCCCGCCAGCCATTTAGTTCTACCTGGTTTTGGGGCTTTATGGAATTGGAAGCATACTGTACACACCTTTTTGTATCTGGCTTCTTTTACTTAGTATTATGTTTGCACATATTTTAATGGTTGCAACATAATGTGGGTATGTGGGTGTATACAAAATACCATGTTCTCTTCTCCACACGTCATTCAAGTTATAGTATAACATTTCATGTCCAAGACATGCCGTACCTTATTGAGCCATTCCTGTATGTAGAATATAAGTAACGTTGTAATTAACATCTTCATTCATACAGTTTTTTTTGTATATAGGATTATTCCCTAAGATAAACTCCCCAGAATGAAATAGATTAGCTTAATATTTTTAAAGATTAGAACCCCTTTTTGTGGATCTTTTTTTTTTTTCTTTTGGTATTTTCAATTTCAGTTCCCACAAGGACATTGACTTTGAACGTGAAGTTAGAGGTGGCCATGGGGACGGGGGGCTGACATTGAAATTAGAACCTGGGCTATTAAGTCACAAGGACATTCATTATAGCCTTGCTTTTCGTAGTATAAAATTAAAAACAACATAAATATTCTCAATATGGAATTGGTAAACAAATTATGGCACATCCAGACACTGGAGACTACATAACCATCAAAGTCATGAAAAACAATGTAATTACATGGAAAGATACTAGGATATTGTTGTAAAACTGTGTACAGAACATGGTTCCGTTTTTTAAATTTTTTTCATAGTTTCATTTTTATCAAGTGTATATTTTCCACTTCTATGACTATTTCCTTAAGGTGGGTTTTCAGACCTAGGATTAATCAATTACTCAAAAAATGTTGAGTAAATAGGTATTTATGTGCATGCACATGATAGCATTGGTGAACGTATCTACGTGTAGAAGATCAGTCATTCCCAGGGCAGTGAATTCCCTTTTTTCCTTGTATTTGTATTTCAAAATTAACCACAAAATTACATATTACTTTTATATAATCAAAAAAGAGGGAAGAGTGTTTTGTTTGCCTGTTTCACAAAGGAAGTTAGATGCTGTATTAGGACTGATAACAACAGGATGACCTGAGATAGGATTTTGGCAGGTGATGTGCTGAGGGCACTGCCCTCCAAGCCCCCCTGGGGGAAGAAGCGCATTGCTGCTCTAGGTATGTCTCTGTCCTGGGATTAGCAGCAGGGTGCCAGGATAGCACATTCTCTCCCCACCTGATCAATGAGGATGCGAGGTACCAGGTGAAGGTCCCTCTCTCAGTCTCTGGATGCTTCCCTTTATTTCAGTTTGCACATTTGCCATTTCTGCCCCTTTCCTCCTAGGTTCTGGAGCCATTGTTGCTGCCATTGTGGTAGTTGTCATCGTCATCTTCACTGTGGTTCTGATCCTGCTGAAGATGTACAACAGGTACGGGATGCCCTGGGCTCTGATGATCTTGTCCCTTTGGTGATGTCAGAGTGAGTGAGAACCAACGCTTGTGGGTGCCCGCCATGTGCCCTCAGTATCCACGAGTCCATGGTCAAATTCTCTAACCCTTTGGGGGTCCTTTTGACATCTGTTCTCCTGTAGGAACTTCATGGTAACCAAATATTTTTGTGCCTGCAGAAATACTTGTTAACTATAATAATCATCATGACCTTGAGTACTGTCCTAATGTAACTTACGGTAATAGAGGAATATGTTCCAATCTTTTTCTCTCAGAGAGCCCTCTGCTAGGTTTGTTGAGCAGACCATGTGAGTATTTGAGCTGACAAATACTGGAATGCCTGTACCCCGAGCTCCACTTTCTGTGACCAAATAGAAGGAAATAATATCATGTGATTACATAAAGAATAAATGTTGTGTAATCACCTCAAAGTCACAACTTGGCTAGAAGGTCATTCTTCCCAGGCAAGAAACCAAAATAGACTATAAACACAACCAATCACAGAAGACTTGGAAGCCATTAAAAAAAAAAAAAATGATATCATAGAAGTGTGTTTATTGATGAGGAAAGCTGTTTACACTATATCGGCAAAGTTTACAAAGATAATGTGTACATTATAATTATACACGTGGGTTACACACACAACAACGAAGGAAGATTCAAATGTCATGTGTCAAGGTGTTAACAACCAGAGTGTGTGAATGATGAGATTGCTAGTTGGCTGGTTGGTTTTTGCAGGGTGAGGGGGTGGGTATATGCCTTTATTTTCAGGAGGTGCAAACATGCATTGTTTTTTTATAATGTTATTTATAAAAATGTTTTATATATCATATGTATATAAAATATATGTATATAATGTACACATATATACATATGTTGATCTCTTACCATGTGCCAGGTACGATTCTAAGTTCTTTATATGTATTAACTCATTTAATCCTCACTACAAGCCTACCAGGTGGATAATTCTATATCTCCTGATTTTGTAGGTGTGAAACATGCACTGGGAAATGAGCCAACAAGCCCAAGGTTACTCAGCCTCCGTGCCAAAGTTGGGATTTAAACCCAGTGCATGTGGTTTCAAAGAAAATACTCCCATCACTATATGTAATAATAATAACACTTAATAAGTTATTTCTTAAAATTTTGAGGGTATTACAGTTTGGATCTGTCCCAGACCAGGAAGTGGTATCCAACCACCGTGTCTGCCCTTCATTCCTGTCCATCATTGCTGGAGCTCTGAGCCCCTTTTCTTGGTTGTAATTTGGATAGAGATGTAGCCACCCCACCCTGTTCACAGTGATGCCTGGGCTGCAACTCAGAGACTGGAGCTCAGTCTTTGGTCTCTCAAAGGCAGGCAGGTTGTTTAACCTCCCGTTGCCTCGATTTTGTCATCTTTAAAATGGAAAGCTCTCCAAGTGGGACAACTGAGTGATGGTCACGTGGAGCGTGCCCTTGTTTTGAGGATTAATTAGGGGCGAAGTGGCATGATGTCTGTAACTGACTCAAATAATTCAGAATTAAAAAAAAATACTCTGTATATATATGTGTACATGTGTGTAAATGAAGAGGGAGAGATAAAGAGGCAAATGTAGCAAACTGCTGATAATCAGTGAATTGTTCATGAAGGGTACTCAGGTACTAATTGTACTATTTGTGCAACTTTTCTGAGCATTTGAAATTAAAGAAAAAAAAAGAAAGTATTATGTTAGGCCAACAAGATGAAATTTCATGTAGACATTAGAATTAATGATTGTTGTAGTCAGAATTTTCTGGCATATGAAATGAAAGATTGGATATACCCTTTAAGTCCATTCTCAGCTATGCAAAAAGTTCTTTAATATGTCTAGCAACCAACTTGGCAAGTGTAACGAAACTGCAAAATTTAACTCACACTACAACTTTGAACAGAAAAGAAAATCATAGAATTTTTATTTTGTCTTTAATATCGTCTTTAATATATGACACTTTACTCATTCTTTAACAGGAAAAAAAATAAAATTAGATATCTAATCTAAGTTACACACAAAAATGGAAGGGTCAGGTTAGCTGATGTCTAAGGTCCTTTCCAGTTAGTTGTAAAATTCTGTGGTTGGCAATCAAGCAAGGTGATTTAATGATGATGTATGTTAACCTCCTTGCCAAAACCCAAATCACAGGGTGTACAAGGCAGAAGACTCAAGCATACATGCCTATCTCGTTCCAGGAAAATGAGGACCAGACGGGAGCTGGAGCCCAAGGGCCCCAAGACAGCCTCCCCTTCTGCCTTGGCCTCAAACACCAACAGCAGCCAACCTCCAGCTACTGTGACCTTCAGCCCTGTTGACATCCACACAGAGACACGGTGACCTCCCCCCACCCCACCCCCACCTTGGGGCAATCTTGGCCACCATCCAAAGAGTCTTCTCCATTCAAGACCCAGAAGCACATTTCTCCTGCGCAGCTTCACTATGAATTCCTTCCGGTTGGGTCGACAAGGGCCACCTCATGCAAGATGCTCAGGCAGCCTCCAGCCCCCTGCGCTGCCCTACCCTAGCTGTGACCACCTCCCTGCTACCACCCTTTCAAAAAGCTGTGGGATGTTCTTTTGTGCTCTGATGAGGTACAGCTGTGTTGGGAATCCACTGAAGTCGGTGTGACTCTCTTCCCCGGACACAGTCGCTAGACAGACAGCCCAGGGATCTGTAGTCAGGACTCAGGTCAGAGCTGCTCCCAAGCGTCCCACCAAAGGGCCTGCCACTGAAGTCCTATCAGAATAAGGGCTATAGCCACGGCTTTGCAGAGCAAAATAATCCATGCCGTTCATCAGGCACAGGGGAACTAACTTGGGCTAACTAACCCAAAAACCAACTTGTTAATTTATAACTTGCTCCAGTACTAGATGATCGCTAGCTAGCTCATGACAACCAGTTAGCCGATTTCTCTGTCTTTAAGAAAGGTTATGGGAAAGACAATTCTTGTTGAAAGGTTTCCATGTCATTAGTAAAGAGTTGGAGAAGGAAAAGAGTGACCTTGAGGAATGGTGGCCTCTAGGGCAAAAGCTTATAATGTCTGCAGGCCTTGAATGAGCCTGGAATGGGTCAGGGGCCCCTCCTCTCCCTTTGGGGTTGGATTAAGCCTGACTCAGTCTCATTTCTTGGCTTCCCTCTGGATTCTGAGCCGTTCTGTCTGTCCAGGCCGCACCTTCCCTCCAAGGACCAGCATTAGAGACTGATAACAATCCTGTTTCTGTTACCTATGTGGGTCCCAGTCACCTTGCAGAGATTCAGGGCACCTTCAAAGTTTGTATTTGCAAACCATTTCTCTGTACAGAGCTTATCTCTTTGACTCCTTAGCCAGGAGAACAATCTCTTGAGAGGGAAAAGCATTTTGAAATTAAGAAAGTTTGCCGAATCGCGTGAGTGCTCCGTACCGGGTTTGCTAATCATAAGACTCAAAAAGACTTAATTAGTCAAGGACTCACTGGAGCAGTTCAGCTGAGAGCCAGCAGTATTGTTACTGTATTTCTTCAGTTGCAAGACATATTGGTTCTCGTGTTAATGAATCTGAAATTAGAATATGTCTTAAAATTGATGGGCCCATTAATGTAGTATTTTCTTTCTCTCTCCAAAAGCTGTTGTTTAACCACCTCAAAGGCATCTTGGAAACAAGGTAATAAATTCTTACTCTGTTGCAGAAAGTGACACACTCTGACCTTAACCTCAAATTCTAGGGGTCTCCTAGAAATCTCTTCTGAAGGGAAATTGAGGGTCAGGAAGGTAGGAAGGCTGACCCAGGGTCACAGAGTCATTCATCCCACTATAAAAATACTCTCTTGGATGTGTCTGCAAAAATACTGGCAAACTCTTCCTCCCCAAACATTTTTTCTGTCTCCTGTGTTTAAATATTCACCAAGTACTACGAGGTACTTGGCGAGATGCTTTCATATAAATCATCTCGTCAGATGTATTTTTCCCAGTAGCCCTGGGAGGCATTATTTGTTCTGTTTGCAGGTGAGAATTGCTGACTACAAGAGAAAGGTACTTATCCACAGTCAGACAGCTAGTTCAGTTGCAAAGATAAGACACAAGCCCATGTCTTGGACTCCATAGTCCTTCTCTCTATTGTACCACATTCTTCCCTAACATCCTGGATCAAAGAACATGGATTCTTTCATGGGCTGAACAGGAGGAAGACAGGCTTGTCCACGTGTCTGAGCAGAGGTCAGGAGTCTGGCTTCTAAACTGACATTCGGAGCAAAGCCCGTGGGGTAGCCTCCTTTGGGCTCCCACAATTTGAGCCAAAGGACCCGTTTCTGAGCTCATCAAAGCTCAAAGGATACCAGTTTCATTTCCCATAACCCTTATGCCCAAGGAGCAAGGGATGGAGTGCCATCTAACCAGGAAAGCCATTTGCTAAAGGACTCAAACCCGAATAGATATGTTTCCTGAAAGTGTTCTCCTCTAAAAAAAAAAAAAAAAAAAAAAAAAAGTTCTGTTTTGTTTTGTTTGCAATGTTCCAGCCCTAAAAGCAAAGCCTTCTGCCCATACTGGAATCTTCCTGGAATCTTCGTGGAATTACTAGAGGAATAACCCTTGTTATATGTTCTTTTGCCAAATGAAAGTTTGGCAGTGGAGGAAGAGGGAGAGGCAGAGAGGAAAGTGGAGGCCAAGAAAGGAGTTTTTTAGTATTTTGTTTTAATGAAGGTAACACAATAAGCATCCTCTAAGGGCTCCTATGTGCAAGTTAAGGTGCTACTAAAGACATTGTCACAATCCCCACTCTCAAGGAATCTGCAGCCCGTCTCCTGGGACAGGGAGCTTGCAACACAGTGGAGTATTTCATTTCTGACAGATGCCTTTCCTAACTGAGCAGATGCCGCCTTATTTGGCCACTGAGTCAATAAAAGATGCTAAACATCTAAAGAAAAATGTATACAAATAAAGAGACTTAAATCAAACATTCGTCGAGTTGACTTCAATTTAACTTAGAGTTAATGAATACCTTTTCTAAGAATTTCCTTTCCCTAGCAATGTAAACAGGGTCCTGTGGGAAAGCCTGAGCTGTTGCAAGCACTACGGTCCCTGCTAATGGGTGATGGGGAAGGTGGGCTGCCAGCAACGGGCCTTTCCTTGAGTGAGAAAAGTTCTTAGCTTGATTAACTGTTACAAAAGGAATCCCATGTCGGTCCCTGCTGTTAAACACCAGATGTGCTGTAAGGTCGAGGTTTGGGGACCCCTGGGAGTGAATAGACATTAGAATGCAACCCCAGTCACCAGTAATGAAGTTTACGGTTAGCTGAGCTCCTGGTGCGTTCTAGGTACATGGTGGGTCTCCAGCCCAGACACCCACCAGCTCCTCTAACCCTCACAACCCCCGTGTGTAGGAGCCATCACTATTTCTACTTTGGGGAGGAGGAAACAGGCATGTCCTTGGGTGATGCAGTGGACGGGTGGCATGCTTGTGACCATTTCTTGTGATTGGGGAGTCTGCTACTTGAAGAAGCAAGACCACCTCCTGCTATCAAGGCTGAAAAGGATAGACAGTCATCTTCCTGGAGTCCCTTGCTGCTAGGGTGAGGGCAGAGGACCGGGGCCCTGCCGATCAGGCACCCCTGTTGTGGACTTTGAAGCCAGAAGTTGGTAACATCACGGGATAGGGACCGTGCAGACCACACGCTGTGGCAGGTAGGTTGGCCTGGTGTCTCTCGAGAGGCAGAAACGGCAGCGGCTCTGACGGCATTGCAGCCCATTCTTGCATCCAGCCCTGTATCCACAGGCTGGGCTACTGAGCTTAGCTTGACAGCGACAGCTGCAGTGGCTACGGCAGACTGGCTCTTTAGTGTCCTCTGAGGCCCCACGCCACACAGCAGACCGCTGAGCCCAGTTCTAGCCTTCTGGAAATTCCTGCAACTACCTTCCATTTTCTGCTTCAGTCAGCAGTCACTTCCTGCTGCTAGTGTGGCTGCGGGGGCCTTCCTCACGGCCGCCCACCTCGGAAGTGGCTGCCGCCAGAACCCAGGTCTCCGGGGCGCCCGGGTGGCTGTTGGTTAAGCCACTGCCTTCAGCTCAGGTCATGATCCTGGAGTCCCCGGATCGAGCCCCATATCGGGCTCCCGGCTCTGTGGGGAGTCTGCTTCTCCCTCTCACGTTCTGTCCTCTCATGCTCTCTCACTCTCTCTCAAATAGATAAAGAAAGAAAGAAAGAGGGGCACCTGGGTGGCTCAGTTGGTTAAGCGACTGCCTTCAGCTCAGGTCATGATCCTGGAGACCCGGGATCGAGTCCCACATCGGGCTCCCTGCTCGGCGGGAAGCCTGCTTCTCCCTCTCTCACTCCCCCTGCTTGTGTTCCCTCTCTCGCTGTGTTTCTCTCTGTCAAATAAATAAAATCTTTAAAAAAAAAAAAAGTCCATATTTAAAAAAAAAAAAGAACCCAGGTTTCCGACAGAGAAGGGAGAGTTGCCTCCAGGGACGTGTGTCTGAGAGACTTTCTGAATGTTAAGGAGGAAGTATTTTCAAAGGTCCTGGAAGAATGGAGAGGGTTTTTTTTTAAGTAAAATTATGTATTGAAGTACAACACACACGCACGCGCGCACACAGACATACGTGGGCAGCTTGCAAGTTCACAGACCCGAGCATGCTTGTGTAATGGGGCATCCCCGAAGCTCCTCTCCTCCCCCTACCCGCCTCCCATCCCACAGAAAGTAACCGGCACCCTGACTTCCACCTCCCTAGAACAATCTGCTCTGGAAGCGGGATCGTAGTGTAGACTGTTGGATTTCTGGCTTTATTCACACACACACTGTGGTCATCTTTGTTACGTGATGCGTTTGGTTTACCCACTCTACTGTTTGGTGCACAGAGTTGTTCCTAGTTTGGGTCTGTGACAAGTGGGGCTGCTAAGAACAGTTTTGGTCTTGTACGTATTTTTAGGGGGAGTATTTGCGGGGTAGAGGCATATTTGGGCTTTGTCTGCAGTGCCCAACAGTTTATTATTATTACACAGGGTAGAGGTGTATTTGGGCTTTGTCTGCAGTGCAGAACAGTTGCACCAATGCACAACCCCCTCCCAGTTGCATAGAGGAGCTCCTCTTCCTCCACAGCCTTCGCTAACGTGAGGACATTTTCAGTCATTCTTAGGTGCCCACAGTGGTGTCTCATGATGGTTTTAATTGAAGTCCCTGATTATTGGCACTGGTCTCTTTTTCATATGTTTTTTTATTTTGTTTTTAAATATTTATTTATTAGAGAGCATGAGCGGGGCTGGGGGTGCAGACGGAGTGGGAGAAGCAGACTCCCCACTGAGCAGGGAGCCCTACACAGAGCTCGAACCCAGGACCCTAACATCATGACCTGAGCCAAAGGGAGACACTTAACTGAGCCACCCGGGCACCCCCCCATCCTTTTTTGTATGTTTATTGGCCCTTTAGACTTCATCTTTTGTGAAGTTACTTTTCCCCTTGTCCCTTTTTTTGGCTTTGTAGGATTTTTTCATTATTGACTTGTAGGAGTTTTAGGTACATTCTGGATATGTCTTTTGTCTTTTTTATTCTATTGCTTATCTTTATTTTAATAGGAGCTTTATTGACATATAATTTACATGCCATCAGGCTTACCCTTTCAAAATATACAGGTCAGTGGTTGTTAGTGTATGTACAGAGCTGAGCATCCATCACCACTAATCAGATTCCAGAACATTCTCATCACCCCGAAAAGAAACTCCATACCCATTAGCAGATACTTCCCATAACTGCTCCCCTCATTCCACCAGACCCTGACAACCACTAATTTATGTTTTATCTATGGGTTTTCCTATTCTGGACATTTCTTATCCATGGAGTCAGCAATATGTGGCCTTTCATGACTTAGCGTAATGTTTTCAAGGTTCATCTATGTTGTAGCATGAAATGGTACTCCCTTTTTGTGGATGAATATTGGACTATTGTATGGCTATAGCACAGTTTATTTATCTAGTCTCTAGCTGATGGACATTTGGGTTGTTTCCACTTTTTTTTTGCTATTATGAATAATGCTACAGTGAATATTGATGTACAAGTGTGGTGTAGACGTAATGTTTCAATTCTCTTGGGCATGCACCTTAGCAGTGGAATCTCTGTATTATGTGATAACTCTGTGTAATCTCTTAAGAAAATGCCAAACTGTTTCCTGGAGTGGCTGCACCATTTTACATTTAGCAGTGGTCTATGAGGGTTCCAACACCTCCACATCCTTGCTAACATTTCATTGTCTGTCTTTTTTAGTCACAGCCATGTTTGTGGTTATAGAATGGCATCTCATTATGATTTCAATTTGAATTTGCCTAGTGACTAATGATCTTGAGTATCTTTGCATATGCATATTGGCCATTTTATATCACTTTTGAAGAAATGCCAATTCAAGTCCTTTGCCCTTTTTTAAAAAAATATTTTATTTATTTATTTGACAGAGAGAGAGACCACAAGTAGGCAGAGAGGCAGGCAGAGAGAGAGGAGGAAGCAGGCTTCCCCGCCTAGCAGAGAACCCGGTGTGGGCCTAGATCCCAGGACCCTGAGATCATGACCTTAGCTGAAGGCAGAGACTTTAACCCACTGAGCCACCCAGTTGCCCAACTCATATGTTTTCTTATAAGAGTTTTATAGTTTTAGCTCTTACATTTACATATATGACCCAGTTTGAATTAGTTTTTGTATATGGTGTGAGATAGGGATCCAGTTTCATCTTTTGCATTTGGATATCCTATTGTCCCAGCATCATTTGTTGAAAAGACTATTTTAACCCCATTGAATTGTCTTGATACCTTATCAAAAATTAATTGACCATAAATACAAGGGTTTATTTCTGGACTCTGAATTCTGCTTCACTGATCTACATTTCTTTTCTTATGCCACACTGTCTTGATATGTAGCAAGTTTTGGAATCTGGATTTGTGAGTCCTCCAACACAGTCCATTCTTTCTTTCCTTCTTTCTTTGTTTCTCTTTCTTCCTTGCTTTCTTTTTCTTTTTCTTTGTCTTTCTCTCTCTCTCTCTCTCTCTCTCTCTCTCTTTCTTTTTCTTTCTCTCATTGCTCAAAGTATTTTAGCTATTCTGAGTCCTTTACATCTCTACATGACTTTTAGTACAAGCATGTCACTTTTTCAAAAATGGCAGCTGAGGTTTTGATAGGGACTGCATTGTACTTATAGATCATTTTGGGGAGTATTGCCATCTTAATAATATTAAATCTTCTGATCCATGAACATGGAATGTCTTTCCATTTATTTTGGTCTTCTTTAATTTTTTCAGTGAAATTTTATAGCTTTTATTGTTTAAGTCTTGCACTCTTTTTTTGAAATTTATTCCCAAGTATTTTCTTTTTGATGCTATTATAAATGAAATTGTTTACTTAATTTCCTTTTTAGGTTTTAAATTCCTAATGTGATTTTTGTGTGTTGATTTCATATCCTGCAACTTTGCTGAATTTGTTTATTAGCTCTGGTAGTTTTTTGTGTAAGATCTTTAGGGTTTCTACATATAAAATCATATCATGTGACTAGAGACCATTTAATCTCTTCCTTTACAATTCGGATGCTTTTTATCTCTTATTCTTGCCTGACTGCTCTGGTTAGAACTTCCAGTACTATTTTGAAGATAAGTGTTAGGAGCAGACATCTTTTTCTTCTTCCCGACCTCATGGGGAAAATAGATAGCCTTTACCCATTAAGTATGATGTTAGCCGTTGATAGATGACCTTTGTTAGGTTGAGGAAATTTAGATGTATTCCTAGTTTAAGTGTTTTTATCACGAAAGGGAGTTGAATTTTATCAAATGATTTTCTCATCTATAAGATGATCATATTGTTGTTTTACTTTATTAATACAGTATATATACTACATTGATAGATTTTCATGTGTTAAACCAACCTCCCCTCCCAATGCTGGAATAAATTTCAGTCCTAGTATAAGATCCTTTTTATACATCGCTAGATTTTTTTGCAGTATTTTATTGAGGATTTTTGCCTCTATACTCTTAAAAAATATTGGTCTATAATTCTTGTGATGTCTTTCTCTGTTTTGGTATCAGAATAATACTGGCCTCATAGAATGAGTTGGCAAGTGTTTCCTCTTCTATTTTTGAACATTTGAACATTCTTTAAACATTTGATAGAATTTACCAGTGAAACCATCTGGTTATTTGGATATGGGCTTTTCTTTGTTGAAAGATTTTTTTTTTAATTATTTTTACTAATTCAGTCACATCACTTGTTATGGTTCTATTCAGATTTTATAGTTCTCCTTCAGTCAGTTTTGGTAATTTGTGGCTTTTCAGGAATTTGTCCATTCTGGGTAGGTTAGCTAGTTTGTTGGCATACAATTTTTTGTAGTATTATAATTCTTTTTATTTCTGAAAGATCAATAACGATGTTTCCTCTTTCATTTCTTATTTAGTAATTTGAGTATTTCTTTTTTTCTTGATCAATTCAGTTAAAGGTTTGTTAATTTTATTATTTTTAAGGATTTTTTATTTATTTATTTTAAAGATTTTATTTATTTATTTGACAGAGAGAGATCACAAATAGATGAGAGGCAGGCAGAGAAAGAGGGGGGAATCAGCCCCCCCACCGCACCCCCCCCCACCCCCCTGGCTGAGCAGAAAGCCTGATGTAGTACTCAATCCCAGGACCCTGAGATCATGACCTGAGCCGGAGGCAGAGGCTTAGCCCTCTGAGCCACCCAGACACCCCAAGATTTTATTTATTTATTTGACAGAGCAAAACACAGCTAGAGAGGGAACACAAGCAGGGGGAGTGAGGGAGGGAGAAGCCGGCTTCCCACTGAGCAGGGAGCCGGATGTGGAGCTCAATCCCGGGACTCTGGGATCATGACCTGAGCGGAAGGCAAGACACTTAACAACTGAGCCACCCAGGTGCCGCAATTTTATTAATTGTTACAAAGAACCAACTTTTGGTTTCATTGATTTTCTCTAGTATTTCTCTATTGTGTCTGCCTTTCTAAATCTCTTAATGGTGTGCTTTAATAAAAATAACTTTTGGGGTGCCTGGGTGGCTCAGTTGGTTAAGCGACTGCCTTCGGCTCAGGTCATGATCCCTGAGACCAGGGATCGAGTCCCACATGGAGTCCCACATCGGGCTCCCTGCTTGGCGGGAAGCCTGCTTCTCCCTCTCTCACTCCCCCTGCTTGTGTTCCCTATCTGGCTGTGTTTCTCTCTGTCAAATAAATAAAATCTTTAAAAAAAAAAAATAACTTTTAACCTGAATAGTAATTTACCAATGTTCTCCTTTATAATTAGTGCTTTTTGTAACTTGTTTAAGAAATCTTTGCATACCTCAAGGTTTTGAAGATTTCTCTCATATGTTTTTTTCCAAAAATCTTATTATTTTACTTTTCATATTTAAATATACAATCCATCTGAAATTGATTTTGGAGTGTGTGCAGGGTAGGGTCATGTAGACATCCTGTTGACCCAGAACCATTTTTTGAAAAGACCATTCTCTTCTGCAGTGTCAGCTTTCTTATGAATCTGGTGACGAGTATGTGTGCTTTGGGTAGAAATTTTATAAACCAAGAATGGTGGCAATGACAGGTCAGGTGGGGGGAAAGAAAAGCAAGAATAAAACTTGGGAGTCAAGGCCAACTGTTCAGTTACCTTGCTCTTTCTTGCTTGCTTACGTTCATGAGTGCATCCCAGGCCCTAGAGATACAGTACTGAGCAAGATGCCTATGATCCCTGACCTCAGAGAACTTCCTGTGCAGCGGGGAAGACAATTAAGCCAACAAATACAATTCACAGCAATTATAGTTTGTGATGGAAGGAACGTTAGGGTTTTATCAAAGCCTCTTGCTGGAGTGCCTAGTTCAGCCCAGAGGTTGGTAGGTAGGAAAAAAGCTCCCCAGAAGAAATAACAAGTAAACTAAGATTGAAAGATTGAATTGAACTGAATCAGGGAAAGAGTAAGAGGGTAGGAAAAGAGATCAGAGAATCCTGCCGGAGAGAGAAGCTTTAGTTTAGCAAGGGAGCAGTGGGAGATGGAGGGCTGGGGTAGGGAAAAGAAGAGAGCCTCTGGTATGAAGGATCTTCAATGCTTGCTTATTTTAAAGGCATTGGGGAGCCATTGAAGGTGCTTGAGCATTGAAGTGACAAGATCAGATCTGTGCTTTCAGGAGATTAATCCTACTACAGTGTGCCAAATAGATTGGTGTGGGAGAGACTGGAGGCCCGGAGAACAATTTAGAGGCCATTGCAAGAAGTCACAGGCGCAACTGTTATCTGTTAGTTTTTAAATGCCTTTTCTAAATAGTCCTCCAATTGTAAGGTTTTGTTCTTTTCCCTTTTTTAAGAAGCTATTTGTGGGTGTGCAGTAACCCAACAAAAATGTCTCCAGGAATTGCCTCAGGCCCACTGAATGGGAGCACACAGCAGGCGCATTGTGTTAGCTCTGTAGCCTTTTGTGCTCCAACACCCATTCCCCGCAGAGAAAATTTCCTGGCAAAGAAGCAAACCTCTGCGGTTTAGCAGGCGCTACTGCCCGGACTCTGACCAGCAGCCCACATTTGGGAGAAGCAGGTAGAAACAAGACTGAAGACTTCAGGTCTCTAGCGAAGTGAAACCCTCTGTCTGATGACAGCCCAGGTGTGAGTAGAGAGAGTCCCTTCCCTGCTCAAAACCCTTGAATGAATGTTACCGGGGCCCCTCGGGCTCTTAAAATGCTGTGATGGGGCGCCTGGGTGGCTCAGTGGGTTAAAGAAAAATGTTAATGTATGAGTATTCACAACTCTGTGTGTGTGTGTGTGTGTGTGTGTTTTAAAGATTTTATTTATTTGACAGAGAGAAACACAGCCAGAGAGGGAACACAAGCAGGGGGAGTGAGAGAGGGAAAAGCAGGCTTCCTGCCGAGCAGGGAGCCCGATGTGGGACTCGATCCCGGGTCTCTGGGATCATGACCTGAGCCAAAGGCAGTCGCTTAACCAACTGAGCCACCTAGGCGCCCCTTTTGTTTGTTTTTTAAAGTTTTTATTTTTAAGGACTCTACACCCAGTATGGGGCTTGAGCTCACAACCCTGAGATCAAGAGCCGCATGCTCCAACAACTGAGCCAGCCAGGGGCCCCAAGTATTCTTGACTTTGAATGGAGCAGCTTCCTCTGCATAGTAAAGATCAGAGGGGAGAAGAGGGTGATGTTTGGTTTGTTCCGTTTGTTCCCCCCTCTGGCTGGCCGCCTGCAGAAATCATTCCACCATTCTCTTCGATTCATAGCATGCTGTCATCTTTGACCACATAGAGCCCACTCTTATTTCGTCTTTTCCACGTCACCCTGAATCCCCACTGCTACTTTTCTTCTCTGCCATAGACATTTCCTTTAATTAATTTAATTTGTCTCGGATTAAAGTCAAACAAAGGTAAGCTTTCCAATGACCACATAGGCCTCTTCAGGCACAGTGCCACCTCTATTTTCCTGGATAGCAACACTCTTCCAAAGTGTTGTCTTGGGAACAATGGCTGGGGGCAGAATGCACCTGAGGAGCAGCCCATAGACATGGACAAAGGGCATGAGTGGAGAACAGCAGATCTCATAGAGGTATAGAGCTAAGTGTAGAATGGAGTCACTGGTCAGCGGGATGGCCAGAGAACTGGGGGCCCCCACTGCGACTGCTGACCTGGGTGGCCTTGGGGCTGCCGGTGACCAGACATGGGGGTCATGGTGACCTGCACAAACACTTCCATGGCCACTGTCATAGGCACTCATGATGGATTTCCACCAAGAACACAGCCATGCCATGGCCATGACCATACACATGGCATACCCATAGTTGCAGCCATGGGCATTCACATGAGGATTTGCACCACGACCACAGCCATGCCACTCCCATCACAGTCCTACCACGGAGAACGTGAACATGGCACTGAGCACAGCCATAGTAGCCATGGGGAGTCTGCCGCTCCAGGCATGAAGCAGGATGTGGACACCGTGGCTTTCTGGATCTGTGCACTGGAGCCACATTGCCCATGCCCACAATGCCTCTTCCTTGTCCCTGAGGAGTCCACTCCCTGGAGCCACGCTCCGCTCCAGATCTAGTTCAGTTTTGCCTAGGGTGGATTCCTGGGAGATGCCTTCTTGCACCTCATCCCTCCTGCCCTGGAACTTGGTTCTCACCTTACTCTCTCTGGAGCACCATGGAAGAGCCCCGTTCTGTCTGTGGGACTGTGGGCTTTCAGAGGAACTGTCACTTCTCCTGTGGTAGAGAAATTCACGAGATACGTAACAGGAGGATATGCACATACTCAGGGTTACACGTGTAAGTCATGGGTTGGAAGATAGGAGCATTCTTTAAAGGAAAACAAAGCTTGGAGGAACAAGAAAAAAGGAAGTGGGATACAAGGTGGGGGGAGGGGGCATCACCTCTGCGGTCACTTCTGGAGGTATGGGCTGCTGGGGCAAGTTGTCAGGATGGTGCCCAAACCTCCAGCCTCTGACTCCTCCAGGTCAGGGGTGTGTGGAGGTTGTGGAGGGACATCCACCAAAAGAAG
This sequence comes from Spilogale gracilis, assembly GCA_004023965.1. Taxonomy (NCBI): domain Eukaryota; kingdom Metazoa; phylum Chordata; class Mammalia; order Carnivora; family Mephitidae; genus Spilogale; species Spilogale gracilis. The sequence goes on along the minus strand of PITA01005056.1, from coordinate 79,184 downwards.
GAGTTGTTTACCAGGAGTTGTTTACTTCGGCACAAGGACCATCCATGTTGGGCAGTCTTACCGGGGCTGCACAGGTGAGAACGAGGGGTCAGAGGGACCGTGTTGCTGTGTTTGAGGGGCTAGGGACCATGAAGAGGCTAGGAGAGAGAGAAGTGATAGAGGTGTACCTTGTGTCCCCACCTACCTGTTCTCAGGATTGAGCTGCCACTCACAGGCTTCTCCAAGATCTGCCCCTTGTCCCACCGGCTGGTGGTGGCTTCCTGGAAGACCAGGGCCCTGGGGGGCGGGGGGGAGCAGGAAGAGGGGAGGATAAACATCAGTTAAACATCAACCATGTGTCTTGGGCGCTACTGGAGGGAGGGGAGTTAGTTGCTAATCTCAGTCTGATTTTGTTGTTATTTCTGTGTTTCGGATCTCCAGTTGAATCAAATCCAAGATCTTCTGCCCACAAAGCATTTAAACAAAACAAAAAAGTGTTGTCTCTACTTGCTCTCCCACTTCTCTTCCTGATTTCTCTAGAACCTTCTCCAGGGAAGTCTTCAACCCCGTTCCTGCACGAAATTACCCTTTCCAGATCAGCGCCATCCTCCTTGCACATCTTATCCACGTACAGGAGGACCAGGCATGGCCTACCATTCCTTCCTGCTGGCCTCCGGGACCCCACCCTCTCCTGGTTCTCTTCTGACCTCAGTGACCATTCCTTCTCGGCCTCCTTTGCTGGCTCCTTATCACCTTCCCTACCTCTAAATAACAAGCACCTCAGGGTTTGTTCTCAGACTTCTTGGCCATTGGTGCTCACTGTCTTGGTGACTTAATCTAATTCCATGATGTAAGTACTATCTATATGCTACAACTCCCAAATGAGTATCATCAGACCTCTCCCCAAATTGTAGACCTAAATGGCCAACAGACCACTTGACGGCTCCACTTCGGTGTCTTAACAGGCATCTCAGACAGCCCAAAGCACACTCTTGCTTTTTCCACCTAAAGCGACTCCTCCCTGGTCTTTCCCACCCAGTGACAGCTCCCAGTTGTTCAGACCAAACCCTCAGATATTCTTGATTCTTCTATTTCCCTCACACGCACCCATTAGTAAATTGTCTGCTCTATTTTTTTTAAGATTTTATTTTATTTATTAGCAAGAGAGCGAGCACAAGCAGGGGGAGCAGCAGACAGAGGGAGAGGGAGAAGCAGGCCCCCTGCTCAGCAGGGAGCCTGATGTGGGGCTCAATCTCAGGACCCTAGGATCATGACCTGAGCCGAAGGCAGACGCTTAGCCAGCTGAGCCACCCGGGCGCCCCAGTCTGCTCCATTTTTAAATTGTGTATCTTTTCCCACTTTGCAGCTTGTCTTTTTCCTCTCTTTGTTGTATCTTTTGCTGAACAAACTGTAGTCAAATTTATCAACTTCTTTCTTTTATGGTTAGCACTTTAAAGAAGTATTCCCTATCCCTAATCCTTAAAGATACTCTTCTGAAGCTTTTGTTTTGTTTTGTTTTTCTTTTAGCCTTTGACATCTTTCCCACATTATGTGACATCACCATCACCTCTGCCCTGGATCCCTCGAACAGCCTCCTCCCTGCTCTCCCAGCTTTTAGTGTTACCTCTGCACAGTAACCAGGGCAACCCTTTAAAAAGAAGCCAGATCATTTCACTCCCCTGCTAAAAAGCTTCTAATGGATTCTCATTTCATTCCAAGCAGAATCCCAGCCATCACAGCCTCTCTCACTTCAGACAGGTCCCTGTCTCATTCCACTCTAGCCACATATTGATCTCCTTAATGTTTCTAAAACATGCCAAACATCCACCTCAGGGCCTTTGCACCTACTGTTTTCTTTCCCTGAAATTCTCCTCCACATAGCCACAATCTTGCTCCTCATCTCAAAGTAGGGTCAAAGGTCACCTTATCGGCGAGGACTTCAGCACATCTGGTTTATTAACAATCTCTATCGTGTGTTCCTATTTATGTTTAATTATCTGTCTTCTAACAGAAAAGAAGTTCCACCAAAAGCAGAATTCTGTTTTGTTTGCTGCTGTATTCCTGATGTCAAGAATGGTGCCTCGCATAATAAATAATGAAAAAAATACTCAATAGATACATGATTGAATGAATGAATGTGTCTTGAAAACTACACAATCATCTTTTAAGGATAAATGTTTTGAATTTACATAAGTTTTACGTATGTGTGACATAGATATTGTTTCTTACTTTTATCACTAAGTGTGTTTTTTTTTATTTTCTGTTTTCTCTCTCTCTCCCTCTTTTATTTATTTTTTATTTATTTGACAGAGAGAAACACAGCCAGAGAGGGAACACAAGCAGGGGGAGTGAGAGAGGGAGAAGCAGGCTTCCCGCCGAGCAGGGAACTCGATGTGGGACTTGATTCCGGGTCTCCGGGATCATGACCTGAGCCCAGGGCAGTCGCTTAACCAACTGAGCCACCCAGGCGCCCCTCTCTCTCTTTTTTTAAAGATTTTATTTATTTATTTGACAGAGAGAGAGATCACAGGCAGGCAGAGAGGCAGAGAGAGGAGGATGCAGTCTCCCCACCGAGCAGAGAGCCCAATGGGGGCCTTGATCCCAGGACCCTGAGATCATGACCTGAGCTGAAGGCAGAGGCTTTAACCCGCTGGGCCACCCAGGCACCCCTTCTGTTTTCTCTTAAGTGCATATCTCTAGCATTTAAATGACAGTGTAACTAGAGATAAAATTTGGTTTTGTTTTTTTTAAAGATCTTATTTATTTATTTGACAGAGAGAAACACAGCTAGAAAGGGAATGCAAGCAGAGGGAGTGAGAGAGGGAAAAGCAGGCTTCCCGCCAAAAGCCCGATGTGGGGCTCCATCTCAGGACTCTGGGGCCATGACCTGAGCCGAAGGCAGACACTTGAGGACTGAGCCATCCAGGCGCTCCCACTAAGTGTATTTTTTTGAAGATCTAGCCATACTGCTGAATATAAATCCAGTTTATTATTTCTGACTCTGACATAGTGTTCATCGTGTCTCGTATTCTCCTCACCCATCTCCCTAGTGGCAGATACAGGGTTCACCTTCAGCTCCAATTACACGCACAAAATGCAAAAAACTCTCAAGGGATGCCTGGCTGGCTCAGCCAGTTAAACGGTTGCCTTCTGCTAAGGTCCTCAGATCGAGTCCCGTATCTGACTCTTTGCTCAGTGGGGAGCCTGCTTCTCCCTCTGTCTGCCGCTCCCCCTTGGGCTTGGACCCTGATCCCAAGATTCTGGGATCAAGCCCTGAGTCAGGTTCCCTGTTTGCCAGGGAGGCTGCTTCTCCCTCTCCCTCTGCTGCTCTCATCTGTTCGTGCTCACTCTCCCCTCTCTCTAAATAAAGAAATAAAATCTTAAAAAAAAAAAAGAGAGAGAGAGAGAGAGAGAAAGAAACTCTCAAATATACACCCTTGCTGTTCCCTTTGTGAGTCTTCTTGGTATTTGGGGCAAGGGTGAGGAGGAGGGTTTATATGCTTGGAGTAGAGTTGCTGAGTCATAGGACATAGAGCTAATTTAACTAAGTACAGTTGAAAGCCTTCCAGGTAAAAGGCATGCATAATTTGTACCTCTTATTAGGAATTAGTGGAAAACCCTGTTTCTTCCATACCCTTACTGGTCCTTTGAATTACCTTGAGTTTCTAATTTTTGGCAATATTATGGATATAAAATATTATATAACTGTTGCTTGAGTTTGGATTTCTCTGATTGCCAAGAAGGAACACTTAAGAGTTTTAGTACTAGAATGTGTAACATTTCAGGGTTTTTTGGGGGGAGGGGAGTAGATCACAGTTTTTTAGACAGCAATAATATTTATTAAGTCATTTATTCACCTTTACCTTCCATATTTCATTGCTTTCTTCTGGATTCAGTTCTCTTCTTTAGGAGTGATTTCAACGAAGGTCTTTCTGTGGCATTATTTCTGAGGCTTTGAATAAATATTTACCTCACTCTAGCATTTAAATGACAGTGTAACTAGAGATAAAATTCTGGTTTCAAAGTTCTCTTCCTCCAACACTTCCGGCCCTTAAGAAGTTCTTTTGTCCACAATCTAACCATATTGCCAGGAGTTTTTCGTTCCCCCCATACTGTGTTATATTTGTAAAATACCAAATAAAATATGTCACATTTTAAAAAATGGCTCTTCACACACCCCACTCAACTCAAGAGTTGGAGCATTACCGATCCTGTTTAATAATTTACCTCTGTGCTCTTTCCCTAGCTCAAACTCCATTCTGATCCCCAAGGGGAACCACTTTTCTGAAAGTTCCTCACCTTAAAAATAATTTTGTCATTAGTGTATGCTTCCCTAAAACAATACATTGTTGAATTTGGCTAGGTTTTTTTTTTTTTTCCAGTTTTTTATTAACAAGCTCATACTGTGCATAGTCTTCTGCAACTTTTTCACTCAGTTTTGAAGTTTTATCTATTTTGTGGCTTGCAGCTATACTCGATTCTGTCTCCTTTAAAATTCCATTTCTGGGCACCTGGGTGGCTCAGTTTAAAAAAATTAAAAATATCAAATTCAATTTTTAAGATTATTTATGTCTTAAGATTTTACTCATTTATTTGAGAGAGTGCGTGAGCAGGGGAAGAGCAGAGGGAGAGAAACAAGCAGACTCCACGTGGAGCGTGGGCCCAGCAATCATGACCCAAGGTGAAATCGAGAGTCAACTGACCAAGCCACCCAGGCCCCACTAAAGTTCCATTTAAAGGCATAATGCAACCTATTTATCCGTGACTCAGGTGACAAACATTTAGGTTATGTCCAGTTTTTCTCAGTAAGAAGAATTCTGCTATGACTATTTTATACGTGGCTCTTGGAGCACATATGCATTATTGGGAGTGGAAATGCTGGGTCATAAGGGTTTTCACATTTTTCATTTTATTTGACAATGACAGATTGTTTTTCCAAGGTGTTGGCACCAATTTACTCTCTTGCCAGTAGAATATGAGAGTTCTGGTTAATCTACATGTTCAGTAACAGTTTGAATTGCCAGATTTCCTTTTCTGGAATAGTCTCGTAGACGTAAATTGCTATCTTATGATCTTAATTTGCATTTAATTTGCATTTCTCAGATCGCTAATGAGGTTGATAGGTTTTTGTGTAGAATGCTGATTCAAGACTTTGCCCACATGTCCATTGGGTTGTCTGTTTTATTCTTACTTGTATGTGATAGTTTTGAAAGAGTATGTTCAAGATACTAGTCTTTTCTCAGTTATAGTAAATTGTCCCAAATATCTTCTCCCAGTTTGCAAGTTGTCTTTTTTACTCTGTGGCATCTTTTTTTTTTTTTCTGAAAGATTTTATTTATTTATTTGACAGAGAGAAACACAGCTAGAGAGGGAACACAAGCAGAGGGATTGAGAGAGGGAGAAGGAGGCTTCCTGCTTAGATGTCGGGCTTGATCCCAGGACTCCAGGATCATGACCTGAGCCTAAAGCAGTCGCTCTACCAACTGAGCCACCCAGGCACCCCTCTGTGGCATCTTTTGATGAGCAAACACTTTTAATTTAATGTAGTCAAATTTAACATTTTTTTTCTTTTATGGTTAACACTTTATATATTGTCTAAGGAAGTCTTCCTTATCCCTAGGACTTGAAGATAATTCTCTTAAAGCTTACTTTCTTTCTTTCATCTTTCTTTCTCTTTTCCTTTTCTTTCTTTTCTTGCTTTTCTTTATTTCCTTTCTTTCTCTGTTCTTTCCTTCCTTCCTCCCTCCCTCCCTTTCTTTCCTTTCTTCTTCCTTCCTTCCTTTTTTTCTTCCTTCCTTCCTTCCTTCCAAATTTCACCTTTCACTTGTGTTTCATCACTGAAAATTGACTTTTGTGTGTAGAGTGAGGTATGGCTCTAATTTTTCCTTTTCCCACATGCATAACCAATTGTCTCAGTGCCACTCCCTAGGATCTACGATGCCACCTCTGTCTTATACCAGGTTTTGTATACATGTGGGTCTTTTTCTATGGTGTTGTACTTCTTTGGTGAGTTTGTCAATCCCTGCACAGATACTACATTTTCTTAATACAGTGGGGCAAGGCCTCCTATCCTAAATTTCTCCTCAACAGTATCTTGGCTATTTTTAGACATTTGTTTTTATAAAAATTATGGCATCAGACTGTAAGTTCCTAAAAAATTCCATTTGAATTTTTATTGGAATTTAATGGAAGATAAAAATAAATCTTGCCCTTTGCAATGACCTACAACCTTCCCGTTTTTGTTGCTGTTGTTCTTACCATGCAACAAAACTTTTATTAACCTTTTGAACAGCTGTTGAAAAAAAGCAATGATTTGGTTATTACTGAAACTGGTGAATCCTAAGCTTTAACTGGGGCAAAGGGCTAGAGTGCAGTGCGATGCCATCACTGGGCACTAGAGAGTAGGATGGTTAAGTCAGGGAAAGACAAACAACATATGATTACACTTATATTTGGAATATAAGAAACATAACAAATGAACAAAGAAAAAGAGAAACGATCTGAAAAACAGGCATGCCCTCTTTTGAAGATTTTATTTATTTATTTATTTGAGAGAGAGTTTGAGAATGAGTGCTGAGGGAATGGAAGAAGGAGAGAGAATCTCAAGCAGACTTCCTGCTGAACACAAAGCCAAAGCAGGACTCCACCCGAGGACCCCAAGATCATGACCTGAGCCAAAATCAAGAGTTAGATGCTTGGGCACCTGGGTGGCTCAGTCGTTAAGCATTTGCCTTGGGCTCAGGTCATGATCCCGGAGTCCCTGGATGGAGTCCCACATCAGGCTCCCTGCTCTATGAGAGGCCTGCTTGTCCCTCTCTCACTCTCCCTGCTTGTGTTCTCTCTCTAGCTGTGTTTCTCTCTCTGCCAAATAAATAAAATCTTAAAAAAAAAAAAATCAGATGCTAAACTGACAGAACCATCCAGGTGCCCCTGAAAAACAAACTTTTTTTTTTTTTTTTAAGATTTTATTTATTTGTCAGAGAGATCACAAGTAGGCAGAGAGGCAGGCAGAGAGAGAGGAGCTTGCAGGCTCCCTGCTGAGCAGAGAGCCCAATGTGGGGCTCAATCCCAGGACCTAAGATCAGGACCTAAGCCGAAGGCAGAGGCCTAACCCACTGAGTCACCCAGGCACCCATGAAAAACAGACTCTTAACTGTAGAGAGCACACTGGTGGTTACCAGAGGGGAGGCAGGTGGGGGATGGGTGAAATAATTGAAGGGCTCCAGAACACTTACCATGACAAGAACAGAGTCACGTACAGAATTGTCGAATGAGGGACGCCTGGGTGGCTCAGTGGGTTAGGCGACTGCCTTCGGCTCAGGGCATGATCCCGGAGACCCGGGATCGAGTCCCACATTGGGCTCCCTGCTCTGCGGGAAACCTGCTTCTCCCTCTCTCACTCCCCCCTGCTTATGTTCCCTCTCTGGCTGTGTTTCTCTCTGTCAAATAAATAAAATCTTTAAGAAAACAAAAACAAACAAACAAAAAAAACCAAACAGAATTGTCGAATGACTATATTGTATACCTGAAGCTAATATAACACTGTATATTAACTCTACTGGAATTTAAAATAACTTCCATTTGGAGAAGATTGACGTGTCCACAAGGGCACAATTCCATGTACACCATTAATGTCCTTTGTACCATAGTTACAGCTTATATTACATCTACGTATGTTCAAAAGACCCCAGATTACATTATTATTATTTTTGCTTTGAAGTCAACTGACATTGGGGTGCCTGGGTGGCTCACTCTGTTGAGCATCCTACTTTTGATTGACTTTGGCTCAGGTCATGACCTCAGAGTCATGAGATGAGCCCCCATGCTCAGTGAGGAGTCTGCTTGAGAGATCTCTCTCTCCTTCTCCCTCTGTGCCCTCTCCTGATCTCTTTCTCTCTTCCTCCCTCTAGAATAAATAAGTAAATCTTAAAAAAAAAATAAAGTCAATTAACATTTAAAGAATTTAAGAACCAAAAGTTGGCTTTTTAAATATTTATCACTTATTTACCATTCCCAGTGTTCTTTTTGTCCTATAGATCCAAATTTCTAAAGGCTATCACTTCCTTTCAGCCTACAGAACTCTCTTCAGAATTCCTTGGGATGAGGGTCTGCTGGTGATGAATCACAATGCATATTCCCATACACTGTACAACTGGCCTAAGGTTCTTTGTCTCTTGCTCACAGGGTACTGAGCGACAACCCATCAGTAATTCCATGGGACCAAGAAAAGAAAGTGTGTAATCCAAATTTATGTTTGCTGACTGGTTCACTTCTGGTCTCTAGCCAGCTAGACAATGTCTCTAGCTTACAAGACAAGGTCTAAAGAACCCTACCCAGCTAGAGAACTTGGGTGTGGAAGATAAAGACAAAAAAGATCATTTAGAGTAACAGAAGTTGTTGCTCTTTTTAAATGAAGTCGAGAATGATTTGAATCACTAATCACTTACGGCCACTATAGCCAGATGGGTCCTGGGTGAGGGGTAAAGAAAATTCACCCAAGCCCCTCCTGCTTTCCCTTTCTTTTACCTGGGTTTGGGAAGGTATTTGCTGACTATATTAAGGAAGGCTTATTTGCTCTTTCACCAATAGGATAAGATCTGTCTACATTCCCTCCTCTGATTGTTTGCTTAACACCTACATAAATGTCAAGCCATTTATAATGTTGTGGTCTCCACCCTCAGCAGATAGACCAAACCCTGAAAGTGAGTTCTGTTGTAGCTGGCTATATGATTTTAGGAAACTGCCGGGCCTCAAAAATGGGGATAATAATTATATATTAATTCTCAAGAACTGCTATAACAGACTACCACAGACTGGGTGATTTAAACTACAGAAATTTATTTTATCCCCACAATTCTGGAGGCTAGAAGTACAAAACCAGTGTGTTAGTAGGGTGGCTTTATTCTGAAGCTTCTCTCCTTGGCTTGTAGATGGCCATCTTCTCCCTGCATCTTGACATGGTCTTCCTTCTGTGTGTGTGTCTCGGTCTTCATGTCCTCTTCTGAGGAGAGGACACAGTCATATTGGATTAAGGTCCACCTAATGACCTCACTTGAACTTAATCATCTCTCTAAAGACTCCCTCGAAGGACCCCTCCATCCTTTCCCAAATGATAGGCAACAAAAACGTGATTGGATGACAGGGAGGGTTAATCAGATTAAAACATCCTGTCAGTAAACCCATAAAACCCCCTATACTTAGAAACTCCAGTGCCAACCCTCTCAGGTCACCTCCCTCCTTGGTGGCTTTGTACTGTCACTTGGTAACTGATCAATAAACCTTGCTTTGCCACCCACCACTCTGTCTAATCCACCTCTGCATTCTTTCTTTCAAGTGGCATGACTAAGAACCGCAGGCACCAATGGAGAAAAAAGTCCTGTAACACGAGGTATTATTGTGAGGACTGAATTATCCAATGTGTTTGAAGCACTAATGTAAAGGTTGACATAATATATCCCCTGATATGGCAAATACCTTATTATGAGGTCCTACATAAAAAGAGATACGGTCATTTAAACACAAGAGAATATAAATAAGAATAGGAAAAGATAATTCTGCCAATTACGGTTCCTTGTTCCCCATCTGATGGGTATCTCTGTTCTTCCAGCACTTTTAAAAATATGCCAACACAATGCCTGAATGTAACAGCTGTGAGGGAAGTTTCTACAGAATGAAAAGCAAAGCAGGCAGCTACGTTTTTCTGTTGTTACATTTGCCTGTTGCTATTTCCTGATAATATTATAGGCTCCCTGAAGACTGTCTTAAATATCTCCTGTACCCCTTACTGTATCTAGGAACTCTTTAGTGAGTAGAGTCAGGGCTCAGTAAAAACCAACCAATCAAACCACACTACAATGGCTGCCATTGTTTACTTCCTCCTGAGAGGATAGATCGCCATCTAGTGAATCTTGCTATAAGACTGGGAAAGGGAGATTCAGAAAATCCTGGACTGCAATTCCATATCTTACATATTTGACATTTATATATGCAAAAAAACTAGAAATCTTCTTGAAGTTTGACAGCTCTTTATATCAGTGATCAATTCAACTAAGCTTTTATTTTCCTTTATTGCCAAGAGATTTCTGGCCTTCCTATTATTGACCTCATGTAAATCTGCTTGTTTATAGAATGCAAAAGCAGTAAATAAAAGTGTCATGCAAGCCATTAGTGATTGTAAAATAAATAAGGAGAAGGACATGAGAAATTCAGGAATCATAAAGTGTCTAGTATAAAAATGTGCAGTATAGTGACTATAGAAACAAGGTAGTACCAAGAAGCTATTATCCCTGTACCATAATGGCAGACTTAATTTACTAAAAATTTGACACTAAAATTTTTTAAAGATTTTATTTATTTACTTGATAGAGGGAGAGCGAGAGAGAGCGAGAGAGAGAGCACAAGCAGTGGGGAGAGGCAGAGGGAGAGAGAGGCTGACTCCCCACCAAGCAGGGAGCCGGACTTAGGGCTCGATCCAGGACCCTAAGACCTGACCTGAGCTGAAGGCAGCCACTTACCTGACTGAGCCCCCCAGGTCTCCTGACTACTAAGATTTTTAATTACAAAGTTGTAGTTATACTTGTTAAAATGTAATAGCTGCTCTTTTTTTGTTGTTGTTTTAAAGATTTCATTTATTTATTTGAGAGAGGGAGAACTCACACACACACAAGTCAGGGTGGGGAGTGAGGAGGGACAGAGGGAGAGGGACAAGCAGAATCCTCACAGAGGGGCGCCTGGGTGGCTCAGAGGGTTGAGCCTCTGCCTTCGGCTCAGGTCATGATCTCAGGGTCCTGGGATTGAGTCCCACATCGGGCTCTCTGCTCGCCTAGGAGCCTGCTTCCCCCACTTTCTCTACCTGCCTCTCTGCGTATTTGTGATCTCTCTCTGTCAAATAAATAAATACAATCTTTTTTTTTTATAAAGATTTTATTTATTTGACAGAGAGAAACACAGCCAGAGGGGGAACACAAGCAGGGGGAGTGAGAGAGGGAGAAGCAGGCTTCCCGCCGAGCAGGGAGCCCGATGTGGGACCCGATCCCAAGTCTCCAGGATCATGACCCGAGCCGAAGGCAGTCGCTCAACCAACTGAGCCACCCAGGCGCCCCAATAAATAAAATCTTAAAAAAAATTTTTTTTAAAGGAATCCTCACAGAGCAGGGAGCCAAACTTGGGGACCCTGAGATCATGACCTGGTGGAAGACAGACACTCAACTGACTGAGCCACCCAGGCACCACAAAATTTCATAGTTTCTTTTTTTTATATAAGATTTTATTTATTTGACAGAGATCACAGGTAGGCAGAGAGAGGGGGGGATGCAGGCTCTCTGCTCAGGACCTCGATCCCAGGACCCTAAGATCATGACCTGAGCTAAAGGCAGAGGTTTTAACCCACTGAGTCACTCAGGCGCCCAATTTCATACTTTCTTGATAAAAGTTTATCCTTGTATCCAAAAGTTTATCCTATGATGGAAATCAGCTCTGGTAGAATATTGTTTTTAACACTCAACTACCGTGCATTTGGCAAAAGTGTGTATTTGGGGGCGCCTGGGTGGCTCAGTTGGTTAAGCGACTGCCTTCGGCTTGGGTCGTGATCCTGGAGACTTGGGATCGGGTCCCACATCGGGCTCCCTGCTCGGCGGGAAGCCTGCTTCTCCCTCTCTCACTCCCCCTACTTGTGTTCCCCCTCTGGCTGTGTTTCTCTCTGTCAAATAAATAAAATCTTTAAAAAAAAAAAGTGTGTATTTGTTGCACATATATTTAGAACCTATTATTTGCCAAACTCTGGTTTGGGTGCTGATGATAAAGAGGGGAGACACAGTTCCTGCCTTCAAAGAGTTTGTGTGTGTTGGGGTGGGGGAGGGGCACAGAAGGGGAGATGGGCATGTACATAATTAGAATATAGTGGAAAATATGGTAATAAATAGAATATGAGGAACCTGTTTGTAAAGATCTGGGCCTAGGGGTTTGGGGGGCTCAGCAGTCTCCTAAAAGACACTCAGATGGTAAGTACTAAGTCTCACTAACCAGAAATGCTTCTGGGAAGAGGTAACGTCTAAACTAAACCCTGAGGAAGAATCAGAGCTGTTTAGTTAAAAGTATTAAAAGTAGAGAGACAAGATGGGGAGGGCAAAGCAAAGGCGGGAAGGGAGGGAACAGAGGTTCTAAATCAAGTGAACAGAATACATGCAAAGGCTCTGAGGAGAGAGAAAGAGTACAGCCCTTTCTAAATCTGGAAGTATACAAAGTCTTGTACTTATATTTTTTCTTTTTTTAAAATTTTATTTATATATTTTAAGTAATCTCTACACCCAATATAGGCCCAAACTCATGACTCCAAGATCAAGAGTCACATGCTCTTCTGACTGAGCCAGCCAGGCGCCCTTACATTTTCAACTTATACTTATGCTGGTAGCCAGCCTCCAAGGCAGCCCCCAATGGTCCTCACCTAATAGTATTCACACCCTTGTGGAGTCCCCTCCAACATGAATACAGGGAACCGGTGTAACCAATAGGAAGATAGTGTGGAGACTGTGGTGTATGACTTCTGAAGTTAGGTCTTAAAAGAAATCATGGCTTCTGTCTTGCTCTCTTTTGGATCATTTACTCTGCGGGAAGCCAGTTGCCATGCCATGAAGATACCCAAGCAGCCTATGGAGGGGTCAATGTGGGAAGAACCTGAGGCCATATGCCAACAGCCACGTGAGTGGACCTTCTTGGAAACATATCGTCCAGGCCCAGTTGACTATAATCTAGGCCAATATCTTGACTACCATCTCTTGAAAGACTTTGAGCCAGAGGGGTGCCTAGGTGGCTCAGTTGGTTAAGAGACTGCCTTCAGCTCAGGTCATGATCCCAGAGACCCAGGATCGAGTCTCCCTGCTCGGCAGGAAGCCTGTTTCTCCCTCTCTCACTCCCCCTGCTCGTGTTCCCTCTCTGGCTGTGTTTCTCTCTGGCAAATAAATAAAATCTTAAAAAAAAAAAAAAAAAAAAAGACCTTGAGCCAGAACCATCCAAAGAAGCCATGCCAGACTGCTAATGAAAAGAAAGAGTGAGTGATAGGTAGCTGATGTTTATTGTTTCAAGTTGCTAAATCTGGGGGGTTATTCAGCAATAGATAACGAATACTCTCACTGATGTGCTCAGACACCTGTTTTACCTAGGAAACACAAAAGCAGGGCTGAAGAAAGAAGCAAAAGACAGAGATGGAAGTGGGGATGAGAACAAAAGCTGGAAGTGGTGAGAGAATTACAAAAAGTGCACATGCCTAAGAGACAGTTATGTTCAGTCACCATGACTCTAAAGGACAGAGGATAGTGGCAGCAGGTAGAGCACGTCCCCTATCAACAGCAATCAACAAGCAATGAGGAAAAGCAGTTGATGATATGGAGAAATCTTAGAATCTGTGCCTAAAGGATCAGCACCAAGATTGGCTGACCATTAACTTTCTGAAGCTCAGGACTTATTTGAGGACTTAAAGACCAGACCAGTGGCTCACTGGGGATGGCTCCTCAGCTTTAAGACCCATTTTGATTTGCAGAGTGTCAGAATGAGCAGGAGATGCAAATACCTTCATTGTTAAGGATTCTCCACTGTACCTTAGAGGGATGGCTTATCTGCTCAGCAGATTTTCAATGTGGACACTTCCTGATAGAATAAATGGTTATACTATTTCAAAGAACAGACTCATTAGTAGAAATGCCTTTGGTGACAGATTCTGACTCTTACTCATACATTCATTCAGCAAATATTTATTGAATTCTAAGATTGTGCTAAATACTATTCTAGACACTAAGCCTTTAATGGTGAACAAGAAATTCATAAAGTTTTATTGTCTTTATTTTTATTTTTTAAAGATTTTATTTATTTGACAGAGAGATACACAGCGAGAGAGGGAACACAAGCAGGAGGAGTGAGAGAGGGAGAAGCAGGCTTCCTGTTGAGCAGGGAGCCCAATGCGGGGCTCCATCCCAGGATCATGACCTGAGCCAAAGGCAGATGCCTAATGACTGAGCCACCCAGGCACCCCTTGCTTTTATTTTTAATGGGGGCAAAAACAGTAAGCATTTAAACAAAATAGATAACATTGTCAACTACTATTAAGTGCTATGAAGAAAAAATAAAGCAAGGTATGATAGAGTGACTAGGGAGAGTGTTCTGCTGTTTTCAGAAGGCTGGTCAGAAAAGGCTGGTTTGAGGAAGTGATATTTGAGTCACCTCTTAGTAATTTTAGGTTTACCAACATATAGACAAGAAACTGAATTTGAAACCTATCCTGTTCATAACTAAACCACATCTGTAGTTCTGTGGGGCTACAGCTTAGAAGTGAAGGATGTGTACAGGGATTGGTCTATGTGAAGAGTCTGAAGGAGGGAGCAGTAAACAAAACACAAAGGATTTAGAAGCCACACTAGCTTAGGCTTTATCTAGAGGACAACGGGGAGACACAGAAAGGTTTTAAGTTGGGGAGTGAAAGGATCAAGATTATTATCTTAGAAAATCACTCTTGAGGGCTGCCTGGGTGGCTCCATCAGTTAAACATCTGACTTTGGCTCAGGTCACCATCTCCGGGTCCTGGGATGGAGCCCCATGTACAACTCTACCCTCAGCAGGGAGTCTATGGTCTCTCTCCCTCTGCCCCTCCCCCTGCTCATGTTTGCATGGGCTCTCGCTCACCAATAAATAAAGCCTTTTTAAAAAAAAAAAAGAAAGAAAGAAAATTACTCTCAATATAGAGTAGGGATATCAACCCTGAAGGGAGGGGAAACAGTTAATAGGTTGTGGCTACAATGACCCAGTAATCCAAATTAAATTAAAGAGGCAATGGGGCTAGAAGGAAGACAACAGAAATGAAAGGCAAGATCTGGTGGTTGTAGAGTGTGAAGAAGACAGAAGAATTGAGAATTGGAAAACAGAGGGTTGAGGCAAGTGAAAGAAGATGAATTCAGTTTGGGACATGTTGAGTGTGACATCCCAAGTGACTATAATAAGTTGCACATAAAGGTCTGGGGCAGAGCTGTGTCTGAGATAAAAAGGTTCGGGAGATGAAATGGTCATTGAAACCAAGAGAGAACAGATTGGTTGTCTTTTTTGAGTGAAAAGTAAAAGGGGCCAATGGCAGAACTGCAAGGAAAGCCAACATGTATGGATGGAATTAGCAACAAAAGGGCAGAGACAGCAAAGAAAAGATAAAAAACACAAATGACTGATCAGAACCAGTGAGAATCATCAGTGAGATGCGGGGCATTGTGATTTCATAGTTCCAACTGTTAAGTGGCTTGTTCTGTGGAAGCCAGTCACTTCTGCATCTTTGACCCCTGACAAAGCTGTTGTTCATTCAACAAATTTTATTGAGCCTCTACTATGTGCTAGACGCTGTTCCTGGTGCTAGAGACACATCAGTGAGCAAAAAAGACAAAACCCCCGACTAAGTTTACATTGTAGTGTGGGGAACATACAAGAAACAAACATTTAAAACAGGTATATATTACAGGGTGGTAAAGGTTATGGAAAAAAACAAAGTAGATTAAGAGGCACTAGGAGTATAGAGAGGGTCTATAAGCAATTTCTCGTGGGACAGAGTAGACCTCATTGACTCAGTGATACTTACCCAAAACCGTGAAATGTGCCAAGTTCATACGTGGGGGTAGAGCAGTCTAGGCAGAAGTTACAAGTGCAAAGGTCTTGAAGCAAGAGCAAGCTTAGGAAGTCCAAGCAGTGAGGAGTGTTAGGGTGCCAGGGAGGAGATAAAAGAAAAAATAGGGGGGCATGAGATAGGATTTTAGCCTTTGTTCTGAGTAAAAAAGAGGGATTTGGGGGAGGCTTTGAGCTTAAGAGTGACATATCTAAGGTTTCCTGATGGAGTCAGTCTGCTGCATTTAGAATAGATACCGAGTGGCAAGGGCAGAAGCAGGGAGACCAGTTAGGAAAGCCACTGCAGAAATTGAGGCAAAAGATGACGGCGCCTTGAGCCAGGATTATAGGTGTGTGGGTTTCCTGATAGTCTGAAGTGGGATGGAAGAGAAAGAAAAGATGAGAGTGACACCAAGGCTTGTGTCCTAAACAAAGGAAAAATAAGTAGCCATCAACTTAGGCGGGAGACTCCGGGAGCAGATGGGTATTCTGCGGTGTGTGGGAGTGAGGGAGAGAAGGGTGGGGATCAGGAGTCCAGTCCCTGGGCTGGTTATATTTGTGATGTCAATCCAAGTGCAAGTGTCCAGCAGGAAGCTGCCTGTGCGAGTGTAATCTGGAGAGAAGTCTTTGCTAGAGGTCCATGAAGCTGTCTGTATAACTGGTATTTAAAGCCGCGGGGATGAACCAATACAGTATGGAGCGGGATAGGTGCCGCCCAGAGAGAGCAGGAAAGCGAGGAGGGAGAGGGAGTGCCTGCGCCTGTGTGTGTTTGTGTGGGGCGGTAACTTTCTGAACTTAGCCGGAGGGACACCAGCCTTCCGGCGCTGGGCGGCAAGGTGGCGCCACGCACGCGACGCCAGACGGGGGGCAGGGCGCCAAGGCGGCAGGGCGGCCCACCAGGCCCACGCCCAGGCTCAGAGCCACCGCTTTCCCGCCCGCTTCCTGCCCCTCGGCCGAAGCCGAAACTCCTCTACCCGGCATTTTCAGCTTCCTCCCCAAACAAGTGAGCCGTGTGAAGACGGGGGCCTGCCCAGGAAACGGCCACAGTGCAGACTTCATTTACACTATATAGCTCGGCTGTTTGAGTCGATCTTGATAACTCGTAAAAGCGACACAACCACAACTTTTACGGTGACACGAGAAGCCAACAGGCCAGGCCTCTCTTTGCGCGCGAGCCGCCCCGCCCGCGTCACTCTGAGGTAACAGCCTTTCTCCTCAATCGCTCCATGGAATTACCGAGGCCTCTTCACTACGGGTCGAAGGATGGGCCAAGTTACGCTGCGCGAACAAGCGTGATCCAGCACCACAAAAGGATTCCCAGGGCGGGGCGACCCGACGATTGGCTCCCTTGTTTTCATTGGCTGCGATCGCGAGACTCCCCTCCCGGACTGGCTACTGGGGAGCCTCGGAGAGCGCAGCCGCCCTCCCCTTGGGCGCGCGTGCGCACCCGTCGCGGGTGCTCACCTCACTGAGCAGGCGCGGCCTCGTGTCGGCTCAAGGGGCGGGTGGAGTGCCGCGCGCTGCGTCCCGGCGCTCAGCTTTCCTTGCCGGTCCCGCCCTCCGTCGCGGCGGCGCGGTGTATCTTGGGATAGGGAGCGATCTCCGAGCGAGGCAGCAAGATGGACGCGGGATTCTTCCGCGTAAGTAGAAGCGCGGGGATCTGGGTTGAGGTGAGGGGTTCATCGGTAAGGCCCGGCGGGGGACCTAAACGCGGGACGGTGTGGCCAGCGAGGGTTAGAATATCCTGATGATCTCCCGTGCCAGCGGACGCTCCCCCCTGCCCTGCGGCGGAGACCGGTGCGCCCCTGCGCAGTCTCCTCCTCCGGGATCGTCCCCCCTACGCGGCAGCGACGGTCGCCGGAAAATGGCGGCGGGAATGGGCCGGAGCGGTATTCCGCCGCCCGCCTGCCTGGTGGGGCCTGCAGGCCGAGCTGCGCGCGCCGCCCGGTCTTGGGGCCTAGTTGAGCCGCGAGGAGGAAGTCCCTGGGGGGGAGGCCGCAGGGAAACCCTGAGGTGACTGGCGGCGGGAGGATCCTGGAGAGTACGGTTTTGGGGTACCGCCCCGGGAGAGCGTGTGAGGGAGGAGAGGAAACGGCCTTCAGCGGCTTTTCTTGAGAGAGCAGCGCCAACTCCCCCCTCCCCCGTGCTCCCTCCGGGTCCTGAGTCTTCGTGAAGGCGCGGGGTCAGAGTTCGCGGGAACTCCCGCCCAATTTAATATTCCTTTAGGGAGGGGAACTCTGATAATAGGTAGTTCAAACGTTTGAATGTGAGACTCTCTAAGGGCGACGGGTGCAACAAAAAGTGTGCACGTGTATGGGGGCAGGGGCACGGGGTGGATCTACTCTCCTTCCGGCACGTCGCCCCTCTCCCCGCGTTTGTTTTACTCTTGAAGTCTGCTGGAGAAATGGGGCCTCTTACCTAGGTTCTCCCGGGGCCGCGCGCCCAACACCCGCAAGCGGGGAAGCTCTCTCGTCGAAGTTGGTGCTCAGGGCCCAGACTTTCACAGGCTAGTACTGCTGGAACCTGTTGTCCCATATTCCAGTCCTGTAGGAAATGATTACCTAGTAGAGCTCTAGATGGGTGGAAGTGACACTAATAGGACTAGAGTTTGCAAATGCTTTTGATGCAGAATGGACCATATAGAGACCAGTGGTTTTGGTCAAAATCTATACGTAAGATAAGTTGACCCTTCTCACTCCCTGGAGCGTATAATACGCAGTTTGTGTGTTTTTAAAGGGCAAGTTGGAAGGGGGGAAGACCAAGACTTTAAAGAACATAACTGGCCATTCTAAAGCCGACATTGAAATGCTTTAATTGTGCCAACTAATTTTTCATCAGAAGTTGCAGGATTATTTCAAGCACCTGTTAAAATAGGCAGTTGTTTGTATGCTGTGCAAACGGTACTGTAATTTCTGTAATGATAGTTTCAATTTAGAGAGCTTATCAGATTTCCATTCCGTTGATGAATTTGTTTTCTAATTTCCATCAAGGTATTTTGTAGTGAGTACTCAATATTCCCATTATCCAAATGTAATATTTTGACACAAAAGCCTAGTCTTATGATATTTGTTGGTTGTTATTTCCAGTGGAAAGGAGTTCCAATAGAAAAAAAGGTGGTCGATAAAATTTTATAACAACGTTTGCTTTTGGTTTTAGTAAAAATCTGGAAGAAAAGGGTGCAGGTTTTTATATACTACCTATAATTGCATAGAAGAGTTGACTGGATTTAAACTCCAAGTTAAAAGTACTTAGACACCTGGAGGACAGTGGGAGAAGGAAAGTAAATGGGAAGTAGGGTAATCCAGGGAAAGAAACGAAACAACAGAGACTTTGGATACAGAAACAAACTGAGGGACTTGGAGGGAGGGGGATGGAGGGATGGGAGAGCCTGGTGGTGGGTACTGGAGACGCCTAAAGTGTGGAGCACTGGGTGTGGGGAATGGGGAATGAATCTTGGAACACTGGGAAAAAAAATTTAAGTAACAATAAAAAAAAAAAAGTACTTAGACAGTTACCTTGTTAGTACAGCTGACCAGACAGTTCAGGTAGAAATGATAGCTTTCATTTGCTGAATTTCT
>PITA01005056.1:0-55000 GCA_004023965.1 Spilogale gracilis | reverse complement strand
CATTATACAGTTTTCACGCTGGACTGAGGCTTATGTGTGACCTAAAATACTTGTTTTATTTGAGACAGGTTATTTGACAATAATAATCATCTCTAAAATCTTGGTGAATTATACAACTCTTAATTCCTAAGTCAAAACCTAGATTTACCTTCTGTATTGCATTTGTTTAAATATGATATTTAATTATTTTAATCTATTCCACTTACTTTCTTTCCTTTTTATTAGAAATCTGTGCCCATTAGCCATTCATATTATACTTACCTAATTCCCTGTTCTGCTTTTCTTAGATGGTTGTATTGAACCCAAAACAGATCATTTATTTCTTTTCTTCTTCCAATGAGACTATGGTTAGGTTCCCATTTTTAAACCCACGACTCAGCTTCTACTGTATTTGTGGTAAAAGGTGAGAATTCTACTAGGCTTTTCATTGTTAGAGGGCTGCTAATTTTTTCATAAATCTTTTAAAATTAGTAAAGGGAGGAAGAAATTACATTGTTCATTTTAATTTGTATATTTGTTATTAAAACCTCTTCAGGGAAGCAGTACTAGTTCTAGAGTTAAGCACATCACTCTGATAACTTTTAGCTATTGATGAACCACATCTGTTTTATTTCAAGAGAAACTATTATTGTAAAGGAAAGGAGGTTTTTCCTTTTTTCAAAAAGGTTACGTAGGTTTGACATTATTTCTCTTCTCTTCCAAAGAGCACATTACTTTAATTGTACTGGTCATTTTTCTGGAATACCTTGACTGCCTGACAGACTCTGGTGGGATCTGTCTGCATCTAAACTGTTTGGTTGGGTTTGAGTTGTTATGGAATATCTCTTTGTTTTCAAGCATCTTCTTCCTCTGAAAAGTCGGTCTTTGGTCTCCTCATCTCTGGGAATGATTAAGTATCTAAATCTATAGAGTCCTAGGTCAATGCTTTCCTCTTTTAACTGGAATACCAGAGAATGTTGTTACCTTTGTTTGCTTGCCTTTCTGGTTTTCTTTTGGCACTTCCCCTGTTAAGTAAATATGACAGGATACCTTATTTTCACAAGGAATTTTTCAGGTATAAAGAGCAGTAGTGTATTTAAAAAGATTAAATGTCACTTTCCCCTTTGATCCTCTCTCCCAATCCACACGATTCAAAAACCTTAAAAAAAATTACTTTCATCCTAGACGCAAATCCAGATCTCCTTCCCCTAGAAGACGATCTTCTCCTGTCAGGAGAGAGAGAAAGCGCAGTCATTCTCGATCTCCCCGTCACAGAACCAAGAGCCGGAGTCCTTCCCCTGCTCCAGAAAAGAAGGAAAAAACTCCAGAGCTCCCAGAACCATCAGTGAAAGTAAAAGAACCTTCAGTACAAGAGGCCACTTCTACTAGGCAAGTACATAAAAATTCATTTATAAATACCACAATTTTAGGCTACTACTAACTGCCAATAGAGTAACTCTGAGTTACAAGTATAAAATTACTTGATTATTTCCCATTTATATTTTTTAAGTCATAAAATGAGCTTGTTGAAAAGATTCAGTTCTACAGGAGAGTTTAAGTAAAAGGCACTAAAGGTGACCACTACTATCAGCTGGTTGTGTTATTTCTGATAATTATATATTGTAAGTTGCTTTTTTCACTGGATAGCTTTGTACCCTTAAAAACGTATGTGGTTAGAATTATTAGTTGCTCTTTAACTTTCACTGATGAGTATATATGTTTTTGGAGCTAAGGAGACGTTTTCATGGATTTTGAAAACATTTTAAAGAGAAAAATAGTCTTACAAATCATTGTATTAATGATTTAGGAGTCTGAGATGCAGAAGGGAAAAAAATCAGCTTTTTGTTTCTACAGTGACATCCTGAAAGTTCCCAAACCTGAACCTATACCAGAGCCTAAAGAACCTTCTCCGGAGAAAAATTCCAAAAAAGAGAAGGAGAAGGAGAAGACCCGACCAAGATCTCGGTCACGTTCCAAATCAAGATCCCGGACACGGTCTCGCTCTCCTTCTCATACTCGACCTAGACGGCGTCATAGATCCCGATCAAGGTGAGCTGTGGCTTCAAGATTGATGTAGATCTTGAGTTTTACATGCTGCTCTCTGGGTAGAATTAGATAATTTCAGAGCAGTAGAAAGCATTTAGTACAAATGTTATTCTTTGGATCTACAGAGAGAATTTGAAGACATTTTCTGGGGACCATAAAAATCTCTACATAAATGGAAAATTATATGCCTTGAAGTCTATTTTAAAAATCTAGCTGTTGAGAAAGCTGTCAAGGAATTCTTCCCTTGCTCTTACTTATTCCAGGCTCTAATTCTGTTTGTTATGGCAGATCATACTCACCTAGAAGGAGGCCAAGTCCGAGAAGGCGGCCATCTCCTCGAAGAAGAACCCCACCAAGACGAATGCCACCTCCACCCAGGCATAGAAGGAGTAGATCTCCAGTGAGACGGTGAGGGCTTTCTTTTTTTCTTGTTCTTTTTCTTTCCTCTCCCTTACTTTTTTTTTTTTCTCTTTTTTAATTTGGAAGTGTCAGTAAATGAAAGGGTACCACATTTGCTTTAGACTAATGTTTGAATTTAGTGTCCCCCTAAGAATAAAGAGCTCATGAGTAATACTAGGTGATGCCTTCTAAAGAGCTTCTCATTTGGGGTTTAATCGCAACAAAAAGTAATGCTAGTGCACTGTTGGGGGGAAAAATAAATTGATCATTTTACTGATACTTCATGTTACTTAGTCTTTTAGACCCTGAGATCTCCTCGGGATAAGGGAATTTGCTATCCTCCCTTTTTGGTTTTTCGTTATCACTGGCTTCTGAAGAGCAGATGACCACAGAGCCAGTAAGCTACTTTTACCAGTATTAAAATAACGTATTCACAATCATGTTTTTGTTTTAAATGTTTTTTTCTCATAGAAACAAATGTTTATAAAATTTCAAACATAACAAAGGGAACATTACCCATAATCCCATCCCATGGATATAGCCGTTTTTAGCAGCTTGAGGTTTAGGTGTTTTTGAGGAGATTAGACATAAAAGTAACCCTGTCAGTACGAATGTTCTGTTCTTAAAAATCATTTTAAAATTGCCAGGAGATAAAATGTTTGCATCTATCTCTTTTAACAAAAAGATTGCTGCTGAATCTGCCCAGAGTAGATGCCTGGTGCACTGGTAGAGTTTTTGCACCTCCTTGGAAGGGGCTGTGATGATTGTGCTTCAGATTATACTTAGCACAGAATTTTTTGTGTTTGAGTCTTTGAGATTTTTACTGGGGTATGAATCTACTTGGAAATAGAGAGGGGAATAATAAGTTCCATGATTTTTTGTTTCTGCAGTCAGATTTTTCAGAATCCCGTATTTTTTCAAAAGCTAACATTTGGGGAGGGGGTTGTTGTGATATAAGTAAGCATTTTTATAACTACTGCTAAAAATGATAGACTTGGTATTAACTATTGACAGATGAGACTAATGGCGTAAATGGTCCGTCGATTTAGTCATCACACTTTCCTAAAATTGGTTATTCTTTTTTAGGAGAAAAGTAATGCTGCTGGTGCTTTCTAACACAAGAGTAGTGGAAACAGCTATTTCTTACATTGGAGTTTTGCAAACAGCGGGTTTTAACTGTGCTTACTGAGCCATTTAGCAGTCAAATATTTTGCAGATTGTGTAAGATTCCCTTTCAGCCAGTTTTTATCTCACACTTAAGGTAGGGTTTCTTTTTTTCAGGTTCTCAGGAATTCTTCTGCCAAAGGTGAATTCTGCAGGTACACATAATTGCAACAGAACTTACCACAAATTTTGCCGCAGAATTCGAGAGGCCCCTGCTTCTAAGTTTATGTAGCTAAATGAATTCTGAACCCTGCTGCACATTTTTTAAAAAATGCAACCTAAAGGTTGTTTGACATTGTGCTATTAAATGGAAAATACTTTGTCACCCAAATTTTGAATGCAAACTCCACGAACGCTGATGATTTTCCTAAGGCAGAAAGGGACTGGTTGGTTACCATATTTATAGCACTCAATGTGACATATTTTGTAACTGAAAGACAACTCAAACAGAAGCACTGATCAGATTAAGTTATCCATATTTAGTTTCAGAACTAGCTGTTTCCTGTCCTAGGTTGTGGTTTTGTTTCCCATTTTTTTTTAAACTTACTTATATGCTTAGCTACATAAACTCAAAAGTTGGATAAAAATAGCTGTATTTTTGTGTAAACTATACATACCTATAAGGTCATTTTTGACAAGTATGCAGTTAATGAATGCGAATACTTTATTCCACAGAAGAAGGCGTTCATCAGCATCCCTGTCTGGAAGTAGCTCATCATCCTCTTCATCTCGTTCTCGGTCACCGCCAAAGAAGCCTCCTAAGAGGACATCTAGCCCCCCTCGAAAAACTCGTAGGTTATCTCCTTCAGCAAGTCCTCCCAGGCGAAGGCATAGGCCATCACCTCCAGCAACTCCACCGCCAAAAACTCGTCATTCCCCAACACCCCAGCAATCAAACCGTACAAGAAAAAGTCGTGTTTCTGTCTCTCCAGGGAGAACTTCAGGTAAAGGTAAAAATCAGAAGCGTAAAAAAAACAATATGTTCATTTGTCTACAAAGTGCCCAGTCGGTTATTGCTGTCCATTCCCCCTTCAGAGTGTGAAGTAGCTGGGTAATATTTGTGTGATACTCTTTGTAAATTTACTTACCACTTTTCTTTCCTGCTTTAAGTTCTTAGGGTTTGTTGAAATACAGTTTACATGTGTGTTTTGTTTTTAGCAGTTGCCCTCTGGCGTCAAGTAGGTGGAGAAGTACGTGACCGTAGGCTGAGTTGGGGTAACTTATCAAAGTTTGTGTTGTCGTGATAAGGGATCATTTTATTACTATGAGGCCAGTTAGCTTTTTTCCCCTGAAGATTTTTTTGTTTGATATCTTATTTGAGGACTTCATATTCTGTTTTAATTCTTTATTGGCCACATTGTGCTCCCTCGGGAAGAGCATGGTGTCCTCTTAAAAGCTGGTTTGTTTTTTAATTTAGGCTCTAGGCAGGGTTCTTCTGAGTGTTGTCCTTGGTTTATTCTGCAGATGGCTTTCTGAGGAATTTATGATCTGTGGTCCTGCCAGGCAAGTAGAATGCTGTATTAGTCTGAGTGAAGGTTGTGGTGTAGTGGGGTCTGTTCCTTTAGCATAAATACACAAGGAGAAAAGCAGTAGGATCTGTGTAAATGCATTGGGCCTCTGGTGTTTAGGGCTGAGATGGTAGCCTGAAGGGTGAGTAGTGGAGGAGGGGAAACCCTGAAAGCTGCTATAGTAATTGGATTTTAAGAAGCACTCTGTAGGTTGATCTATACTGGACTTTCTCTGATCACATCTAAATTTTCAGGTTAGAAAAAAAATGGGGATGGACGAAGTTTTGACTGTTGATTGAGGTATAGACAAGCCATCAGAGTGTCGGGGGACTGGCAGATAATGCTAATCTGTAAAGAGTAATATGTAGATTATTTTCTGAATTTTAACAATTTGGTGATTATATCATTAAATATGTGGTCATTTTTGTTGCATTGGCTCTTTATATCTAGACAGACAGCTGGATGAGAATAGACACATTTGAGTCTTCCAGGTTCAGACTTAAGTATGGGAGGGAGCCTTAGGGTCACTTATTTTCATAACCTCATGTCCCACATTACCTTTTGTTCAAATTAGGATAATTTCAATAGTTTCTAGCTGCCATGTCCAAATCTGATGCCCACTGTCCTAACCAGTTTTCTCTTTTTGTATGGTGTTCATATTTCTGAGTTTTTTTCCCTTTATCTGGAGCCAGAAAGCTCTCTGTAAAAGTTCCCACTTGTTACTTTCAAAAACACATCAAGTTAGGATTTTTCTACTTAACATTATAGCCAAAGTTAATAAAAGTATCTGAACAGGAGGACTGAATCTTTGTTAAAATAGGTTGCTAAGAATTAATTTTTTCAGAGTCTACCCAGGCACCAGCCTCTTGGGTTCTGATACATTTTGTCAAGGGGAGTGGGCCACTGCTTTAAAAAAATAAGACAATAAAAAGTCACAGTGGGTATGCACATAGGAGAGAAATAAGTCATGGTGGAAGACAAAAAACTTATATTTCTGTGGATTCTGGGACAGGTCTTCCATTACCAAACAAAACAGGCAAAGAGACGCACTGTGGGCAGTATAGTCAGAGACTGCCTGTGTCTACTGAAGCTCAACTTGGCTCTTAACTATTTGGAAGTAACATTTTACAGTAAAATGATTCCAGTCCCGTGTGATAAAATTTCAGAGGTACAATAGACTTTAGAGATTGTCATCAAGAAACCAGTTCTCAGGGCACCTGAGTGGCTCGGTAAACCTCTGCCTTCAGCCCAAGTCATGATATCAGAGTCCTGGGATCTAGTCCTGCATTGGGCCCTCTTCTTAGCAGGGAGCCTGCTTCCCCCCCTCTCTCTGCCTGCCTCTCTGCCTACCTGTGATCTTTCTGTCAAAGAAATAAATAAAATCTTTAAAAAAATAAAAGTAAAGAAAGAAACCAGTTCTCAGGTTAAGTGATTTTGGTCAAGGTCAACCAGCCAGGACTAAAATTTGGGTTCTCATTTCCCAGTAGAAGAATGCATACTTGGTGGGGGGCGGGAGGGGAGTGTATACTTTGCCCAACTTCCCTACCCCAGAATGTTTTGACAGCTAGAGGTGGAAGATGGAAGGCAGGGTGAAGTTGTTTAATTTCTGTACCTGGTGATGTGATTTCAGAAATTCCTTTTTACAGTACTCCATGGCTAATAAGATCAGTGACACCATTAAAGTGTAATAGATTTTACTTGTCTATTTCATGTAGTAGTTATCAGTCAGGACTTTTAATATTGGGCAAATGGAGTAGGAAGGATTCAGGGAAAGTATTTGGGGGAATTTAGAGCTAAATCATTTGGAATATACTGTACATTCTCATCCGAAAGGATCTTCAGGAAGTATTTTGTAATCAGTGGCATGTTGGTTAAATTGGCATTATCTTAGTACACAAAGTAGTGCTTTGAAATCAGTGGGATAGTTAAATGAAGTATGTTTACAGAGGATCTATGCCTATTGTAATTTTAGGATGAGATCAGTTTAGCTCTATAAATTGTGTTCTGTAGAGAATGTTTATTTCACCAATTCTGGTAACCGTGACTTATCTTTACAAGTGATCATTTCGACAAGTCTGGGAGGTTAATAATTAATAGGACTACTTAAATAAATTTAAAATTCTGGTTTTTCATTTGACTTAGATTTTTGACTTTGATACTTACTCTAATGGTATGAATATTTTGACAGTAGACTGTAGCTAAGCCATTCATGAGAGATTGGATCAAGATAAAATTGGAAATACTGTGTTTTTGTAGGGAAAAATGTGTATGTTGTAGTTCAGTTGTATTTATTCAATTGGCATTTGTCAACTGTCTTGCAAACATAAGCACATTTTTAATGTCTCTTAGAGGTAAATGCATTCTGACATTCAGGCGGTTTCCAGACACATTTTGGAACCCAGTTCTCTTCAGTGGTAACTTGAACATGTGGGGTTTATAGATAATTGGATGCCTCTAATAACTTTTCAAGAATTGAAGATTAACTGTCACTTTATTTTAAAGATTTTATTTGACAAAGATCCAGCGAGAGACGGGAATACAAGCATGGGGAGTGGGAGAGGGAAAAGCAGGCTCCCAGTTGAGCAGGGAGCCCGATGTGGTACTTGATCCCAGGACCCTGGGATCATGACCTGAGCTGAAGGTAGATGGTTAACAACTGAGCCACCCAGGCACCCTAACATCACTTTAAAGTGCAGAGTTCTGACCAGAAAAATAGCCTCAAATCCTTAAAAGTTTAAAGGTATTTACATTTTATTTCTTTTGGATTAATTGAAATACAAGTTTTAAGCAGTTTTGCTGCCCTATTTCATGATAACTAGATTTTAACCATTGCTTTTTTTTTTTTTTTTTAGATTTTATTTATTTGACAGAGAGAAACACAGCAAGAGAGGGAACATGAGCAGGGGGAGTGTGAGAGGGAGAAGCAGGCTTCCCGCCGAGCAGGGATCCTGATGTTGGGCTCGATCCCAGCCTGGACGGGATCATGACCTGAGCTGAAGGCAGACACTTAACGACTGAGCCACCCAGGCGCCCCATTTTTTGTTGTTGGGGTTTTTTGTTTGTTTTTTGTTTTTACTGAATCCGGTGCTTTGTTGAAAATGCTTATTATAAGGTAGAGTCAAAATGCAGGTCATTTAAAAAGTATTGTTTTTTAATTTTAATTTTTTTTTTTTAAAGATTTTATTTGACAGAGAGAAACACAAGCCAGAGAGGGAACACAAGCAGGAGGAGTGAGAGAGAGAGAGAAGCAGGCTTCCCGCCGAGCAGGGAGCCCGATGTGGGACTGGATCCCGGGTGTCCGGGATCATGACCTGAGCCGAAGGCAGTCGCTTAACCAACTGAATCATCCAGGCACCCCAAAAGTATTGTTTTTTTAAAAAGGGTGCCTAGGTGGTTCAGTCAGTTAAGCATCTGACTTTTTTTTTTTTTTTTTTTAAGATTTTATTTATCCATTTGACAGCCAGAGAGGGTACACAAGCAGGGGAAGTAAGAGAGGGAGAAGCAGGCTTCCCGCCGAGCAGGGAGCCCCATGCAGGGCTCGACCCCGGGACTCCAGGATCATGACCTGAGCCAAAGGCAGTCGCTCAACTGACTGAGCCATCCAGGTGCCCTAGCATCTGACTCTTGATTTTTGGTTCAGGTTGTGATCTCAAGGTTGTGAGATCAAACCCTTCATTGGGCTCTGCTCAGCATGGAGTCTGCTTATGATTCTCTCTCCTTCTGCCCCACCCCTCCTTGCTTGCTCTCATGCACTAAAAAAAGTATTTAAATTCTTCAGTTTGACTACTTTAGCAAAGGTGAGATTTCTGTTTTAGATCACTAGCTCTCTAAAGTTACTGCTCTTTAGAATAAGCCTTTACAGAATTCTGAGTATGAGTGCGTTAAAAGAAATGTGTCTATACTCTGGGTCAACATCCCATGGTAATTGCTTTAATCAAACAAAACTTTAAGGATCCTCAGGGGATCATATTCTAGTAGCATGGTCTCAGATGGTGTTTCAGGTTAATCTGGTTAAGATCAATGGTTATATCTGTATGTACTTTGATTTTAGTTGAAGCAGTGGATGGGTATTATAAATAGAGCTGGTTCATTGATGGAAATGAAAAAGCCTGTGCTCTAGAAATAGAAATAGAGTCTTGGGTTCAGATCCTAGTTCACTAATTACCTGTGTGATTTTAGTTGAATTTACTTTTTTTTTTTTTTTTTTTTTTAAGATTTATTTATTTATTTGACAGAGAGAAACACAGCCAAAGAGGGAACACAAGCAGGGGGAGTGAGAGAGGGAGAAGCAGGCTTTCCCACTGAGCGGGGAGCCCAACCTGGGACTCGATCCCAGGTCTCCAGGATCATGACCTGAGCCAAAGGCAGTTGCTTAACCGACTGAGCCACCCAGGCGCCCTGAAATTACTTTTTAAGCCTCAGATTTCTCTTCCTGTAAAATGGGGGGTAATACTACCAACAGTGCTTCACGTTGCTTAATAATACAGCAAGCATACAAAAGACAGTTGTCATAATTTTTCCTCGCAACTTGAAAAGAGAAGTTACATAATTCATAAGGTGCTCACAGCTCTTCTGCTACCTTAAGTATATTTCAGAGCTGTTGCCCCTGCCTCCTCCTGCCTTTTAAGCTTTGGAAGAATCCTTTAGCCTTAGTGTTTAAAAAAAGTATTTTTCCTGTCGTGAGTGTTTACTTTTTTGTGGGTAGTTTAAATTTCTCATGTTATGATGAAAGTTGTATTGGTACATAAAGAATTTTAGTACCTGGTGGCTAACTCATTCCTCTTCTCCAGAACAACTGTCTTCTCTAAAGGTTTCATCAAATCTTATTTCTTAACCATTTATCAGTTTTATAACTTTATATACTTTTCCAGGTATAGTTGCATGCTTGGAAGCTCTTGTGCTGATGAGGCCTCCGTAGTTGAGTGTGTTTTTACTTTGTGGGGTAGCACCCAGAGGTTTACTGAATTGAATGTTACACATGTCTTCTACACAGAGCTTCTGCTGTGAAACAGCAACTCCCAGTTTCTCTTAACTGGCATTTCTCTGAGGAGAAATTGTCTGTGATTAAAAAATCATTATAGAGCTTTTCAAGGCTTTCACCCGACCTTTAACTTAACAAACATAATCACATCAGTTGTACCATTAAAACAGTGGCTTGTGTGGCTCTGTTGTTTTATTTTGCTTTCTTGTGTATGTAAGTATTTTTTTTCCTTACTGTTTTTAGTGACAAAACATAAAGGTACTGAGAAAAGAGAGTCCCCTTCACCAGCACCTAAGCCTAGAAAAGTAGAGTTATCTGAATCGGGTAAGTTTTTGTGGGTTTTTTTGTTACACTGAATTAGATTTTTTTGCACATTTTGTCATCCATTCTGGTTAAAGATTAATTATAAGATATGACTTAGTGGTTAAGAGCTATGGCTTTGAAGTGAAACCAACCTGGTTTGAATCCCCAGCTTCACTAATTAACTGCTTTTTGTTTAATTATTTATTTTATCTGACTCTTCTTTCATCTGAAATGCAGATGACAGTACCATCCTGTAGGTTTTTGATGATTAACTGAGATAATGCATAAAGTCCTTAGTGCTTACCTTGACCTATAGTAAATAAATTTTGATTACATCTGGTGAACATAGTTTAAAATCAGCATTTAAATTGGCATTCTAAAGGTCTTCTTTTGTAAGAAAAAAGAATCTATATGTACAGTTGTATTGCCTGACCCAATGAGATAGAGGTTTAAGAGACCATTTTCCAATATAAGTATGTTATGTCTTCTGTATGCATAACTAAAGAAACACTTTCTAAATGCATCCGTCTTTCAGAAGAAGATAAAGGTGGCAAAATGGCTGCGGCGGATTCTGTGCAGCAGAGACGTCAGTACAGACGACAGAACCAGCAGTCTTCATCTGGTATGGATAGTGATTCAACTATTTTCTATCTGAATGTCCTCATGAAAAGTACTTCAGATACAAATCTTCATCCTTGAAGTGAGCGTACTTAGGAGAAATACATGCCTACATAGAAATCTGTTCAAGGGGAGGATGTGTTATTTTTGGGTTTTGGTTTTAAGTCCTCTCTTAAAACTTATTAATTTTCTTTTAAATTGTTAGAAACAGTAGATCTTTACAGTACAACAGTAAATATGCAGGGGTATAAAATTTGGAAAAGTATAAATCTTTTCCCAATCCCTAATCTTACTCCCGAAAGCTTTTCTTCAGAGTTTTTCTGTGCCATGTGTAAGGATCTATGGTTTAAAAGGGAAACAAAACAAAACAAAAAACTTGCATAAGCTCAAACTTTGTTGCCTCTCTTTTTGACTTACTGTATCTGGATATCTTTCCCTTCTTAGATCTAATTTTTTTAATAGCCAAAACTTTTTATTGTTATAATATACTCTAATTTATTGGGCCAGTCACCTACATGGACATTTAGGTTGTTTCTAGGTTTTCTGTACTTTATATTTGTAAAATAATAAACAGTATTTGTTATTTCATTAATGATAATAAGTTTAATTAGCTGTGGGTATTTGTGGCCAAGTCTAGGTGTGTTGCCTTTGCTTTTCATTTGCAAAGTACAGAACCAAAGCACCCCACAGCAGCGTTAAGCCCATAGAGCTTTTTGCAGCTCTTTAAACATGAAGTTGATCATAGGAAGGCTTAAAAATTCATATAGGTCATGGGTGTTTTTGGTACTTGGCACTGTGTTTTATTTTCTTTTATTTTCTTTTTTTAGAGAGGTGGCAAGAGAGAGAGAAAGCATGGGGGAGGGGATAGGGAGAATCTTAAGTAGGCTCCATTCCCAGGGCAGAGCCCAACACAGGGCTTGATCTCAAGACCCCGAGATGATGACCTGAGCTGAAATCAAGAGTTTGGATGCTTAACCGACTAAGCCACAGAGATGCCCTGGGACTTTGTTTTAAATTTAAGTTTTGGTATTTGAGAACAATTATTAGTTATTTTAAGCTAAAGAAACTATATGGATACAATTGAAGTTTTTCGTTTTGCAGTCCCGGACATTTGCTTCTAGGCCTGAAGGAAAGGCTTGTCACTTACGTTTTTTTGTGTGTGATAAATGCTAGGGATGTGGGAAGAAGTATTGAGATCCTAATAGGACTTTCAGTGGTTTTGAAAGTGCTTTAAGTAACAAGCATCAAGTACTTGCTTGAGATGCTTTTTGAGCTTAGTTTTTGGAAAATCTCTAGATTCTTGAGAGACCCTTGTAATCCTATTGGAGTGTGCCTTATGAATGATTTATGTATTTCATTATATAATTTATATTTTATGCTTGTCTTTTAAGTAATTGATCATGTATTGATAACCTTTGTTCGGAATTGATAGCTTATATACATGCTTGCTTGCATAAGGGAGCTTAACTTGCTAATTTGGACACTCCCATCTGCTTCGATTCAGAATGTGGGCAGGCTCTTTTAAGCACAGATGTAACGTAATTTTTGTTTATTGTATAATTATAGATTCTGGCTCCTCTTCTTCCTCAGAAGATGAGCGACCCAAGAGGTCCCATGTGAAGAATGGTGAGGTAGGCAGGCGGCGGAGACATTCCCCTTCCCGGAGTGCCTCTCCATCACCTCGAAAGCGCCAGAAAGAGACTTCCCCTCGGTAATGTCTTTTCTCTCAGTAGTTTTCACTGGTGGTCTGTGGTTGTGATGAAACCTCTGAATTAAGGGATGGGCTACAGGCTTATTTTAAAAATTAGTTAACTCCTTCATCTCAAGGACTCACAGAAGGAGATGGTCAGATTTGGGGGGTTTGGGGACATTTTCTTTGCTTTATCTGGTGGTTATCACTGTTAGTGAGATCTTGGTAAATTTCATACCACCGTGTCCTATGTCTGCATGACTAGATAAGTGAAACCATAGCATTAACTTCTGAAACATCTTTGAACGTTCTTTTTTTTAAAAGATATCGCCATTAGTGATACTTAACTCCATTGACGCAATTTGGTGAATGGAATTCTTGACCTTTGTTTTTCTCCACTGCTCTCAGGATGCAAATGGGAAAGCGATGGCAATCGCCAGTGACTAAAAGGTTGGTTAGCCACTACTTTGTACATGAGGCCAAGACTAGTGATGTGATTTGCTATTTAGGTAACCTGCTCCCGTCCCTATGTATACAGTGGGGATGGCTGTGGAGAAGTTGCCCAGTTGTTTTAGTTGATTTTATTTCTTTGCGCACATCAAGTTAATGATAGAACTTGTACACAGTGTTCATTTTAGAGTACCATTTGAGCTTAGATTTTTGTGCAGTTAAAGTACCTGGATATTTTCCAAGAGATAGGATAATAATAGCTCCTTAGATTTAGTGGGGAGGGCCTTTGTGCTGGCTTTCAGAAAAGCAAGAAAAACTTGGTAAGGACTTAAAAGATTAAAGATGAACATGAGGCTGTGGCCCTGTTCAGTGTCCTCTACAGTAGAAAGGTAGGTTGCATATCTTCATTGAACCTTTTTCATCAGGTGACTTTGACTATAAAGCTATAACATTGGAGAGCTTGATCATAAATAGAAATCTCTGATTCAGGCCTACCTCATAAGTGAGAAAACAGGCTCAGAAGTAGTAAAATGAGTTTCTTAGGGTATAAAGGCTGATCTTAGACCTGTATTGTTGACATTATGCCATTATACTGTCTTCATTAGTCTGCTTTTGGAGGGTCTTTGCTGCTAAATTTCTGAGTATCCTTCATGAAACTATCACATTGTCCTCTTTATAGCTCAGTTTTTGAAGCCGTGTTGTTTTAGGTAGTTTCACTAATTAATGAGAGTTCTCTGGGAAAGATTCTTTGGAACTAGGCAGCAGTGTTTGTGACGGAGCAAAATTTTGTGTTTGTGTTGTGAAATATTTGACAATAAAAAATAAAAACCTTTAAAAAAATAAATTTAGATGCGAGAGTATTCTGTTTCCAACTATAATTATCCCTGACTTCTGTAAAATTGCTACTACAGCAGCTAAAAAGTTACTTTACAAAATCAGGTTAGTGGTAAGATTCCTTCCCCCTCCCGTACTTTCCCTTTATGGAACTACTTTCTTATTGGAAAGTGATTTATTAACATTGAAATCCAGCACTGATGTTCATTACCCTGCTGTAGTGTATTTTTGTTTATCTTCTTTAAAAAGGCCTCCAGTTTTAATGATGTTAGAAATTGCTGTCTGGTGTCTAGAGATGGAGAAAGAATTATTTGGAATCATGATTCAGTATTTTTAAAAGGGGAAATACAGCTTGGTTTGTATTACTTCATATGTAAACTTTAAACTTTGAAAAAGTAATATTTTCCATGGTTTGAAACACTTGTCTTTGGGTATTGAACACTTCTTAGAGAATAAAAGGTATATTGATCAACTTGAAAAGGAAGTTATCTCAAAAAAATTAGAAAGGTAGTTGTCACATCTGCTGCTGCTTGTCATTACCAGCAGGGCTAGTAATGGTTCTGAGAGGTTGCTGGAGAGAGAGCAAGCTGCCTCCTTCTGATAAAACTTGTCTTTATACATACTTGAAGGCTACATCACATATTGAGGCCTACTGAAACCAGTTCTCACACAATTTGAGGGGGAACTTCACTACTTAACAATTTTCTACGCAGTCGAAAGCTTAGCTTGGCATTATTTTGAGTAACTAGAAAGTGCTTAGTTTGTTGTTAGATTAAGTAGATGAAATACATTAAACATTCAGAATTTTGAATAAGACAGTGAACAAACTTGACTTCTTAGAAGTATATTGAACCTGACTTTATGTCATTTTTTAGCATATATAGAGAAATTTAAATAGATCGATCTCAAATTAGTTTTTGTTTTAACCCTTGAACTGTGTACCTTTTTAGCTCAGGTAGAAATTCTGTAGCTTTTAGATCATGGAGCCAGCCGTGTGATGTCAAGGCTCCCTTAAGTGATAATCAGATTTTTCTAGTAGTTCCTTAAGTTAATGTAAGTTTGGTTGTGGTTTTACTTCATCTTTTTGGTTCTTTTCTCACATAGAAACAGGACATTGAAGGTTATCACTGGAAGGGATGTTTGACTATTTTCATCCTTTCGTTTTATCAATGAAGATGAGGCACAAGATAAATTAGTCATTAGTCTGTCATATAATAGGTTCCAATCTGAGTCCAGTTTTTTTTAGTGAGAATTTCTGGTGAGATTTTACAAATTGGGAGAATGCTTTTTAAAAGCTGCATCATCAATAGTAATAGCTTCTTACGTGATTATATTTACTGTTAACATTGGGAGTTCGGCTTTGTATCACTTCATCCTCTTCTAAGTTTGCACCTGTAAACTTTCTTTTTTTCTTCCTTTTTAAGTCAAGTGCAAATGTCTTTTCCTATTTGAAATCTTGAATCTCTGTTCTATCTCTCTGGGTCCTGTAATTCTCAGATTAGCCCTGCTAGTAAAATGGCTTCTCCTTTACTGTATTTTCTTATAGTTAGTAGTTCCTGTCTACGTTTCATTTCATCCAAAGCTTATCTGTCTATAGATTGCCTCTTACAGTTTATTATTTTAAATCCGTTCCAAGGGAAATCTTAGTCCCCACAAGGAATAAACAAATTGGACTTGAAAATTAAGTAATGAAAATAAAGTAATTAAATCTAATCATGAATTTCAGAATTTTCTCTGTACTGTTAGTAATAAAGCTCTCCTTAGTTTTAAAGGGGGGATCAAGACTAGTAAACTTCAGAAAATATTTCCAGGTTCATAGGAAGCCTCAATCCTACACCGGTCAAGAAATTAAAAATAAAAACTATATAGTATGTAATTACTCTGTATATGTGAACTTAGCAAAAAGGTGACAAACTGAGTTGGTGTATGTTTTAATATATCTCTTGGGAGACTGCTGTGAGTTCAGTTGATACAGTTGTATTTTTCATGTGTGCATTTGGGTTGGTTAAGTGTGTAACATAGCTCAGAATTAGGATTTTATATAATTATCTGTATTTCAACTGTGTTCCCAGTGATAGCTTTAGTGCTGTTTTTAATCCTTTGTTTTTAGGATAGTGTTTGTAGTTAGTAGTAAGCAGCTTTTGAATAGTGGAAATACATTTTTAAAAATTGAGAACTTGGAACAGTGACACCCAGATTTGGGGCCTTAAGCCACTTATGACTATTAAAATTTTTGATTTCTGAATTGGAATATGGAAATTTTTCTGGGTTTTAAAACGGTTCCTAATAAGGAATCAGAATCAGCTGGAGAGCCTTTTCAGCATAGACCATCTAGACCATAGTCCAGACCTGGTGAACGAATACGGAGATAGCTTCCTAGTAATTGTGATGTGCATTCCAATTAAAAACAATGTCGTAAGGCAGTGTTTTCAAACTTTTTTCGCCCTGTGTCATGTTAGGAGTTTCTGTATCATTATCCAGACTCTGCATATTTATATACTGAAACAAAAATTTTAGAAAACAAAATTTATCATTCCCACAAGCAAAATGCTCTGATTTTCTAAAATGCTGGTTCTCAGCCAGAGTCTTGACTAATGGTCTTGACCAGGTGGTTTGAAAAACATTGCACTGAGGGATAGAACAGTTGGTTGCACTTTGGGTTAATGAAGATTGAAAAACTGTGTTATCTGGATCACTTAATTATAATGCTAATGCTAACTCCAAATCACCTGTAATTTTTTTTTTTCCTTTTTTGGTGATTTAGTGGTAGACGGAGGAGGAGTCTCTCCCCACCACCCACCAGAAGACGACGTTCTCCTTCTCCTGCCCCTCCTCCTCGTAGGCGCAGGTCTCCCACACCACCACCACGACGAAGGTATTTTATTAGATATATTAGTTGGAGCTAATTGAAGTAACGTTCTTTATGATCACGATATTTTACTAGAGTGGCATTGCTCCGCCATTTACAGAACATCACATATTGTGTGGTTCCGTTAATATGAAAAGTTGAGAATCTACCCAGATCTACAGAGATAAAAAGATCTGTGGTGCCTACAGTGGGTTGGGAGTGGGGAGTGTTGTAATGATTACACAACTGATATACTTAAAACCACTGAAATGTACCCTTTAAAATTTATGGTATGTGAATCACATGTCAACAAGGATTGTTGTTAAATTAAAAGGGGAAGTCACTCTGGTGATTATAAAGGGAAAAATACTAACTTTACAGTGGAGAATTCCAGCAGATACCTCCTTAACTAAGGAATAGGTCAACAGTTAACAGTACATATCGGCATTATATAATTCCCGGATACCGTATCTGGTATCCATATTATACAGAACCTCAGTCTGGGACGCCTGGGTGGCTCAGTCGTTAAGCATCTGCCTTTGGCTCAGGTCATGATCCTGGAGTCCTTGGACTGAGCCCCATATCGGGCTCCCTGATTAGTGGGAAGCCTGCTTCTCCCTCTCTCACTCCCCCTGCTTGTATTCCCTCTCCGCTGTGTTTCTGTCTGTCAGGTAAATAAATGAAGTATTTTTTAAAAAGGGGGGGGGGACCTCAGTCTGATTTATTAGGAGGAAATACCAGAGAAACGTAAATTGAAGATTATTTTACAAGGTAACTAACTGGTACTCTTTAAAAATGGCAGTCTTGGGAGTTTCAGTCAGTTGGGTATCTGTCTTCAACTCAGGTCATAATTCCGTCCTCCTGGGATCGAACCCCACGTTGGGCTCCCAGTCTGCTTCTCCCTCTGCCACCCCCTCCCTTGTGTTTATGCACACTCTCTCTGAAATAAATCTTGTAGATAGATAAATAAATTTAAAAATGGCAGTCATGGGCGCCTGGGTGGCTCAGATGGTTAAGCCTCTGCCTTCGGCTCAGGTCATGATCTTAAGAGTCCTGGGATCAAGGCCCCTGTCGGGCTCTCTGCTTGGCAGGGAGCTTGTTTCCTCCTCTCTCTCTGCCTGCCTCTCTGCCTACTTGTGATCTCTCTCTCTGTCAGATAAATAAATAAAATCTTTTTTAAAAATGGCAGTCATGAATGACAAAGGAATAGTTATGTATTGGCAAGAACTAAGGACACATAAGTATAATGTAGAATTCTGATTTTTGGAACCTGGAACAGAAGAGAGACATTAGTGGGAAACTGGAGTTGTATTTTAGTTAATACTAAGCACTGTGGCTGATTTCATAGTTTTGATTATTTTTGTTATGGCTCTTGAAGCTGTTAAGTGGCAAATCTGTTTTTATAGTTCTTGTATAAATCAAAAGTGATTTTAAAATAAAAGGGGAAAAGATTTGTAAGGACATTGCTCCAAATACATTACCGGGCAATATTGAGTGCCTGTTATATGCAAAGTAAAGTGCTGTGGGTGCTTTATGTACTTAATGTGTAGTTCTTGAGGTGATCTTGCTCAGTAGGTGCTATTCCCATTTTTCAGGTGAGGAAATGGAAGTGCACACTGCCATGTTGTACAAAAAGCTTATTGTAAAGCTGATTCTAGGCAGGAAAATATTTTGAGCCTAAGGTCTGACCATTTCAGGAGCAAGTTAGGCAGTTAGAACTAAGTATCATATTTAGGTCGAATTTCTGAGAGGCATGTTAAAATTACTTGGGATTTAAGCATTAAACGGAAGCGTGGACTTTCACAGGGATGCATTCTGCCTAGTAGGTAGACTTCCACTGAAAAGTGGTTTGAGACACAAAATCCAAGTCTTTCCCTGGCAGGGCGGGGTAGATGTAGAGATACCTGTTAAAACGTGCAAATAAACTCAAGTCCAAATGCCAGTTCAAGAGAGCACCACA
The DNA here is from genome assembly GCA_004023965.1 of Spilogale gracilis. Classification (NCBI taxonomy): domain Eukaryota; kingdom Metazoa; phylum Chordata; class Mammalia; order Carnivora; family Mephitidae; genus Spilogale; species Spilogale gracilis. The sequence goes on along the minus strand of PITA01005056.1, from coordinate 36,220 downwards.
TAGGAGAGCTTTTTTTTTTTTTTTTTTTTTTTTTTTTTTTTTTTTTTTTTTTTTTTTTTTTTTTTTTTTTAAGATTTATTTATTTGAGAGAGCAAGTGTGAGTTGGGGCAGTGCTAGGCTCAAGAAGCAGACTCCCCATTGAGCAGGGAGCCCCACGTGGGGCTTGATCCTATGACCCTGAGATCATGATTTGAAGCAAAGGCAGAATGCTTACCTGACTGAGCCACCCAGGTGCCCCCAGGAGAGCTCTTTAAAGCATTGACTTCCTAAGTTGCCCATAGTAGAGTCCTGCTAATATAGTTACCTAGCTCTTAATGATAATGGGTGTTCACAGTTTATGCAAGATTCTTTTCTCAAAAAAACCCGGTAAATTGGTTCCATGTGGATTATGTTAAATAACTTTTGACAAACGTGAATTTATTCTGGAAACTTCAGATTTCTCTATTTAGCAGAATGTCCTGTTTTCTAGTCATCTAAGATAAACATATCCACTAAGTAATTTCTTTTTCTGAAGTGAGTATATTGGCATAGAATTTCCAGTTAAAAATGTACTATCTTTGCCAGGTGCCTAACTACAGTTTTGCCATAACTTCTGGTTTTCTGTGCGTTCTGTTGCAGGAAAATACTTTGAGCTTAAGGTCTGACCATTTCAGGAGCAAGTTAGGCAGTTAGAACTGAATATCATATTTAGGTCGAATTTCTGAGAGGCATGTTAAAATTACTTGGGATTTAAGCATTAAACGGAAGTGTGGACTTTCACAGAGATGCATTCTGCCTAGTAGGTAGACTTCCATTGAAAAGTGGTTTGAGACACAAAATCCAAGTTACTCTTTTGACCTTTCAGCTTAATGGTGTGTTTTTCCCAGGACTCCTTCTCCTCCCCCCCGCCGGCGCTCACCTTCCCCAAGAAGATACTCCCCTCCGATACAGAGGAGATACTCTCCTTCTCCGCCTCCAAAGAGAAGAACAGCTTCTCCTCCTCCACCTCCTAAACGAAGGGCATCACCATCTCCACCACCAAAGCGTCGGGTCTCCCATTCTCCACCTCCCAAACAAAGAAGTTCCCCAGTCACCAAGAGACGTTCGCCTTCATTATCGTCAAAGCATAGGAAAGGGTCTTCCCCGAGCCGGTCTACGCGTGAGCCCCGGTCACCACAACCAAACAAAAGGCATTCGCCCTCACCACGGCCTCGAGCTCCTCAGACCTCCTCAAGTCCTCCACCTGTTCGGAGAGGAGCATCACCATCACCTCAAAGAAGGCAGTCCCCTTCTCCAAGTACTAGGCCCATTAGGAGAGTCTCCAGGACTCCGGAACCCAAAAAGACAAAAAAGTAAAAATATTTTATGCTTTCTTTGTTAGGAACATTAACTTGCATAGTTCTTTATGTTTGGAAGCTTTTTTCTCTTCCTTTTACTGAAATTACAGAAAAGAGTAAGCTGGGGATTCAGACTTTTAAGGGAGCTTAAAGGTACCATTCACAGGTCCATTTTCTGTTTTTAGAATAGTTCCTTATGGCACAAACTAAATGCCGTAGGACTTTATACTTGGGTCTTAAGGGGATCAGGTTTATTGGGGGATGTGCTTCCAAAATTGAACTCTGAAGTAATGCATAGAACATTTCTTATATGTCTGTTTAAGAGTGATAAAAGCACCCTTAAATGCAAGGAACTGGCATTATTTATTTCATATTGGAAGGAGCGTTAATAGAGTGGATAGAGGATTGTGGGGCTTAAACTGCTTTCCAGGAGACTTAGATGATACAAATTTGATGTGTGTGTGTTAGTACAGTCAACTAAGTGGTAAAATATTTAAAGTTTGTGACCTGGTTATATAATGGTGGTTGGCTATTTTCTCTTAGGAAAGACCTTTGCTGTTGAATGCTAAATGTTTTGTTCTTTCCACTCTGTTTCTAGGGCTGCCTCACCAAGCCCTCAGTCTGTAAGGAGGGTCTCGTCCTCCCGATCTGTCTCAGGATCTCCTGAGCCAGCAGCTAAAAAACTCCCAGCACCTCAGTCTCCTGTCCAGTCCCAGTCCCCCTCTACCAACTGGTCACCAGCGGTACCGGTCAAAAAGGCTAAAAGCCCAACACCAAGCCCATCTCCAGCAAGGGTATGTGTTTGCCCTGTTTTGGACACCCTTTATTATTTCCTGTGGTCAACTGGAAGCAAAGACAAGCTTTTGCTTTTTTGTGGCTCAGGGCAGCATTATTTTCTGTGCTGGCCTTTGGTGAAGCATGAAATGAAGGGGTGATGGTTGTACCACAGTCCATGCTTCATATCCTAGCCACGTGCTAATTGACATCATGTCTAATACTGTGAAATTCTGTAATGGTGGTGGTTAAAATTGGCCTATATACAAAATTTAGAGTAACAAGGAGGATGAAGTTACCCATGATTCTTTTATCTGGGAGAAAAATAACTTAGTATTTTCTGCTGTTCCTATAATATTTGGGACGTTTGGGGATACTTAATAATATCACAAAATAAAACTTTAAAATTAGATCATGTGTGTGAGTACAATTCCATTTTTATAAAGGAAAAAAATACCACAAAGCAGGTACCAAATTCAACAGTTGTTAAATGTTAGAAGGGAAAGGATGAGTGATCTTAATTTTTCTTTATGTGTAGTGCCCTTTTTCCCCACAGTAGAAATACATTATTTCTATAGTAAATGAACCTTGCAATCTGTGGAATACTAGCTGAAGTGGAAAGTATGGTATTGTCCTGTATAATCTCCTACAAGCTGTGTAAGTAAGAATAACACTTGTTTTTTACCTTGTCAAGATTAAATGTCATTGGGATACTAAACTGTTGGAGTTTAAACTGTTTTTACACCTCTTTGAGTCTTTAATCTGATCTTGAAGAGTTTTATTATATAAAGCCAGTGGTTAGAGATCCCATCTCATCAGTAGCTTTTCCTGAGTTATTTTACAAACAAAGCAAGTGGATTGAGGAATTTGAAGTAACTGCTTGGAAATGTGAAATTTGAGGAATACTGATGGGATTCACTTGCAGCAGCACTTGCTCTTTGCATAATTTTGGTATAAACCGTAGGACCCTTGGACAGCATGGAATAGGGCTACGTAGACGTGGAGGTTTTTTGATGAATATAGCACAGCACTATAAATGTGTTTTCTCCTCTTTATACTTAGTAACATTTTCTTTTTTCTACCTCACTTTATTTATATAGTATAGAATATATGTAACATCCAATATCGTGTTCATTGACTGTTTCTGTTACCCATAAGGCTTCTGGTCTTTGTAGGCAATTAGTAGTTAATTTTGGGGAGAGTAAAAAGTTATATGCAGATTTTCAACTGCATGGGGAGCTGGTGCCTCTAAGCTAGCTGCACGTTCAAGGATGAGCTGTATTCATTAAGGAACAGACTCCAGTCTAGATTTAGGAGAAGTCCTACCGTGGCTGGAGATGTGGCATTCACACAAGCATGTGTTTTGAATAGTACCTGTAGTTAACTGAAAGCCTACTTCCCATAAGGCTAGTATTACAGTTTATTGCAGTTTACAGAGAGATCCATTTAATTCTCACAACAGCTTTATCAGGGATTGCTGTACTAATTTTATTTAGGTTTACAGAAGGGACTCAGAAAAAGTCTTGTTTGGGGTCACATGGTGAAATGGGTTCAGGAGCCTAGCTGAGTTCAGAGACTTTTCTTTCTTTTGCACATGCTTCTTATTTACAATTGGAGGTGGCTCTGGATCCTGGCCACCTGACTGGCAGCTTCTGGCTGGGAAACGTGGCTTCATGTGCACTTAGTTGGGGAAAGTCGTAAAGAACCCATTCCTTGCAAGGTCCGTTCTGACTCCTCAGATCTGTGAAGAACATCTTTGCTTACGATGTGGTTTTCATCTCAGCGTATATTTTTTGGCAGGGATTGCCATTGGGCCTTTTTCTCTCCTTGAAGCCTTAGGAAATTCCGAGATTTGTCCATTTAGTTACTCCTTGAGAAAATTAAATGTGTCGTTGGACAGCATTTTAATCTGATTGATTTTATTGTTGGTGATTTTTCTGGATTTCTAGAACTCAGATCCAGAAGGAGGTGGAAAGAAGAAGAAGAAAAAGAAGGACAAGAAACACAAAAAGGATAAGAAGCACAAGAAGCACAAAAAACACAAGAAGGAAAAGGCTGTGGCAGCAGCCGCCGCAGCAGCTGTCACCCCTGTGACTCCCGCTGCCCCCACAACCACATCAGCACAGGAGGAACCAGAGGCAGAGCCCGAGCCTAAGAAGGTACGTGTGCTGTGCACTTCCCACAATTCGCTAAGTCTTTTGATGTTGAGCAAAAGCTAAAGGTGGTTTTTTTACAATAATGGCTACTCAGCTGTTAGTTATTAGCTCTTTTTTTTTTTAAGTTATTAGCTCTTTATTATCATTCTTGATGATTTGCCAAGACTAAGAAGAATATGAATGGCTGCCAAAAGCTTAATGTAGGATTTTTAAAATAATTCCTTTAAGATACAATTAACATGCCATTCACGTCTTGAAAGTATGTGATTCAGGGGTGCCTGGCTGGCTCGGTAGAGCACACAACTCTTGATCTCAAGGTTGTGAGTTCGAGCCCCATGTTGGGTGTAGAGATTACTTAAATTAAAAAAAAAAAAAAGAAAGTATGTGATTGAAGGGTTTTTTAGTGTATTCATAGAGTTGTGTAGCTGCTGCCATGATGTGGTTCTGCTCTGTGCCCTACACCTCTTCGCCAGTGTCTCAGGACTCACCAGTGTGACCCCTCTGGTTTTAGGAGACTGAAAGCGAGCCTGAAGACAACCTTGACGACTTAGAAAAGCACCTGCGTGAAAAGGCGCTGAGGTCGATGCGGAAGGCTCAAGTGTCCCCACAGTCTTAGGCGGGAATGTGTGTCACGATGTACATTTTATTTGGTTTGTACGCAATTCAATTTCAAAATTGCTAAAATGTGTTTGAGCTTTAGACTATAACATTTGTTGTAATAATTGCTAGGTTGAAGTTCACCATGTAAAAAAAAAAGGGCATGGATTTACATTGCAAAAGGTGTCCACAGTGTATTAGTGACATTCTTTCATTGACGGCTGACATAATTCATTTAGAGTGAAATATTTTAAGCCAAAAAAAAGACCCCCTTTTTAAAAAAGGGGGTTTCAATATTGTTGGCATTCTTATGTTTTCTTTTCTTTTAAAGGCCTTGGCTATTCCGAGAGGTTTTCCTTCTCATTTTTTTCTTTATTTTTTTCTCATTTGAGTCTTAGCACCCATTTAAGTTATGATGCTTCCAACCTTGTATGGTTTGCAAGCTTGCCCAGAAATAAGACCACTGTTGAACTACCACAAAAGTATAAATGAATATTTTAATGCCACAATCTTTCCTGTTGCCTGTGGAGTCTCTGCTGAAATGAATCAGGATATGAGCTCTAGGATGAGATGGAAAATGAAAGCATGTTGTTTGCCAGGACACTGTGGGTTTATATTGATGTGTAACAAGTTGATTTGGAACACTGGAATTTCATTCTATTCTGTTGTGTTTTTTTTGTAAAGGCAATTAACTAGTCCCAGGAAGGATCCTTCAGTTATATAAAAGTTTGTTTTATGAAATGTCATGGCTCCATTCATAATTTTGTCTTGTTCTTCCAATTGGTATATACAACTTTCAGAGCTCTCGTATTTGGAAGGCTGGAAGGGCCCAGACTTTGAAATAGTGTCTTGTTTTCACTGTTTTTGTTTTTGTTTTTTTTTTTAAACTAAAGCTATATAAAGCTTGTGGATTAAACAGAATAAATTTCTAAATTTAAAAACATTGGCCACTCACTTTACTTAACCGTCTGAATACTGCAGGAATCCCCCCCCCCTTTTTTTTTTTAAATCTTACAGTTAAGTCTATGTTTTTACCCCCTTGGCACCTTTGGCACAGTGAGGGTTGGGTAAGGGAAATAAAAGGTGGTGAAATTATTCTACCGTCTTTATTTTATTTTATTTTATTTTATTTATTTTTTTTTTTTTTTAAAGATTTTATTTATTTGACAGAGAGAAACACAGCCAGAGAGGGAACACAAGCAGGGGGAGTGAGAGAGGGAGAAGCAGGCTTTCCCGCCGAGCAGAGAGCCCGATGTGGGACTCGATCCCGGGTCTCCGGGATCATGACCTGAGCTGAAGGCAGTCGCTTAACCAACCGAGCCACCCAGGCGCCCCGCGTCTTTATTTTAATAATGTGATAAGTGCTATGAAAGGGAGAGTGTGTGGTATGACTGGAACATACATGTTTAGACGGGACAGAATCAACCAGCACTTCAAGCAGAGCAGTATCTGTACAGCCTGAGAGGCAGGAGGAGCCTGTCATATTCCAGGAAGTGAAGGAAGAAGGCAGGATAATGACCGGAGCAACCTCCCTCTTAGGTTGTACGTGTTTAATGATAAGCACAAGCATGTCATTTTTGCAGTTAAGATCTAGCAGAGCAAAGTGACTTGAGGAAACCTGGAGTTGGTTTGTAGAAGGTAAAATAGCAACATAAGAAAGTTCAGTGTGGGGACACCTGGGTGGCTCAGCTGGTTAAGCGGCTGCCTTCCGCTCAGGTCATTATCCTGAGGTCCTGGGATCAAATTCTGCATTGGGCTCCTTGCTCAGTGTGGAGCCTGCTTCTCCCTCTGCCTGTTGCTTCCCCTGCTTGTGATCTTTCTCTGATTTATTGTTTGTTTGTTTGTTTGTTTGTTTTAGTTTGTTATTTCGTCTACAAACCCTTGTGTCGAGGGCTGACTTTCAATAGATTGCAGCAAGGGAGCTGTTCTGCTACGTACGAAACCCCGACCCAGAAGCATGTCGTCTACGAATGGCTTAGCACCAGGTTCCCCATGAACGTGTGTTGCGTGACCGGCGAGGGGGCGGCCCCCTTTCCGGCTGCGCTCTGTTTCCCGGGTCGAGGGGCTGTCGGCACCGGACCCCGGTCCCGACGCTGGGCACGCACAGCGGCCCGCTGGCGGGGACCGCGGGGGACGGGCCAACCAAGGCTCTGCGGCACTTTCTCTGATTTAAAAAAAAAAAAATGTTAAAGAGGAGTCTTTGACATCATGAATCTGAGCAGGTGACACATGGGCAGTTAATGGGATGATAATTTCTCGTAGTTGAAACCAAAAGAAAATGTCTACACATTTTAAGCCTCAGTAGGATGGTTTTTACCTGAGCGATATGGACATAAAGGGGCTTTTTTTTTTACAGGTGGGTTTTTAGAGTAATTTGTAAGGAGGCAAAACTTAAATGAAGCTGCTTCTATTAAGTGAACTAAAGTCATCTGTGATCGAAACTGCATCTTAACTTGTGTGCCACAGTGAAAGTCTTAAAGATCTTCTACATGACTTGTGATTTTTTTTTTTAATTCCATGATTTAGGAAAAGCACAGGATGTTCCTAAAATGGTTATTGATGACTTACCCCTCCAGTGTGAGCAAGCCAGTGGACCATCACTGGGGTCCTTGTACCTATCTAGCCTGCCATTCATTCATTTACTTCATTCACTTCATTTGTTCACTCATCCCATTCCTTCAATGTGGTTTTGTTCCTCACTTGATAAACTGCCCGTTAAGGTTAGAGTAGCCCATTTTGCCAATCTGAATGATCAGTTCTTTTTTTTTTTTTTAATTTTTTTTTGAGATTTTATTTATTTGACAGAGAGATCACAAGTAGGCAGAGAGAGCGGAGGAAGCAGGCTCCCCGCTGAGCAGAGAGCCCGACATGGGCCTCGATCCCAGGACCCTGAGATCATGACCTGAGCCGAAGGCAGAGGCTTTAACCCACTGAGCCACCCAGGCGCCCCTGAATGATCAGTTCTTGATCCTTTACTGGTCCTTGACTGGATTTGGCTCATTCACTCTTTTGTTGAGACACTTTCTTCCCTTGGGCTCTTGATCCTTTACTGGTCCTTGACTGGATTTGGCTCATTCACTCTTTTGTTGAGACACTTTCTTCCCTTGGGCTCTTGAAGACAACGCTGGAATCTTTCAGATGCAACACTGGTTTTCCTCCTGTTTCACCAGCTGGTTCTTTTATATCTACTGGCGCCTTTCAGACACAAAATGATGGAGTTTGTCTTTGTCCTTGGTGGCTTTCTCTACATTTAATCCCTATTCCCTTGATTTTTAAGTGTTACCATGTTGTTGAAGGTTTTATTTATTTGACAGAAACACAGCTAGAGGGAACACAGGGGGAGTGAGAGAGGGAGAAGCAGGCTTTCCTGCCAAGCAAGGAGCCCAACGTGGGGCTCAATCCCAGGACTCCAGGATCATGACCTGAGCTGCAGGCAGACGCTTAACAACTGAGCCTCCCAGGAGCCCCTAAAGTAGAATTTTTTAAATGCTGTTCTCTGATGTTATCCAGTCCCTGTCATCCTCATTTACTCAAAATTGAGTTAATACTGTCAGCAGTACCATCTGCTCTCTGACACTTGGGCACACAAAGGCCATTCCATTCCCAGTGGACTGAGCCAGGTTGGTACTGCTCAAAGCCCGCCAGTAGCTTTGTGTCTCAGTAAAATCTAGATTTTTTTACTATGGCCTGCAAGATCTGATGGCACTGGGTTGAATCTGCTTTGGCAGCCTCGTCACCACCCTTTATAGTCTGCTCACTGCACCTGGCTACCTTGCTCCTCCTTTGACCCATCAAAGTTGATTTCTCTTTCAGGACTTTCATTCCCACTCTTCCAATCCTGGAAGACACCGCCTCCTGATCTTTTAGTTTCCTTACTTGGTTTCCTGGGGCAGTCTTTGTAAACTCCCTCTTGTTTTCACATATAGCAATTATTAGTACCTGAAATGGTAAATTTTTGGTCCCTAGGAACTTGGTCTTATTCATGACTGTTGACAGTGCCTGATAATGTAGTAGAAGCACAGGTATTGATGAATGGATGAATGAATTTAATTAACTTTTCTAATTGACTAGTTTTTTTTTTTTAGTTGACAAGGACCCCAGTGATGTTGCTATACTTGCCAAATGCTACTAGATAGGGTTGGAGGTAAAAAAAAAAGTGAAAAAACAGAGGCACCTGGGTGGCTCATTCAGTTGATTGTCTGACTCTTGGTTTCGGCTCAGGTCATGATCTCAGGGTCACAGAATTGAGCCCTGCGTCAGGCACTGGGCATGGAGCGCAGTTGGGATTCTCTTCCTCTGCCCTCTCTCCCTGCCTTTCCCTCTGCTTGCTCTCTCTTAAAAAAAGGGTGGGGGGGGAGCCTGGGTGGCTCAGTTGGTTGGCGACTGCCTTCAGCTTGGGTCATGATCCCGGAGAGCCGGGATCGAGTCCCACATCGGGCTCCCTGCTCGGCGGGAAGCCTGCTTCTCCCTCTCTCACTCCCCCTGCTTCTGTTCCCTCTCTGGCTGTGTTTCTCTCTGTCAAATAAATAAAATCTTAAAAAAAAAAAAAAAAAGACCATAGTTACTGTCCTCAAGGAGTATTTGCCTACTGGGGATATAAACCTGGCAAATAACAATTTAGAATGGACAGAGAACAGTGTGTGGCCTGGGGTTTCTGCCCTAGCTTTCCGTGTAACCTTGGTCAAATTACACTTGAGGTAAGTGCTGCCATCTCCTCTTCTGAATGAGGGAAATAATGGTGGGATCCACATCAAAGTGGTTTCGAGAGGTTTTTTTTAAAATATATTAATTGGTATTTACTCAATGATCGCACAAAGAGATTCCCATTTTTTCAGCTCTATTAACATGCATCCTTTCTAGTGATGAGAACTTTTGGTTTATTTGCCTATGAAAGATTTTAACTGATCACAGCCCTATTCAATGCAATTTTCTTACCTTTTGCTTTTTAGATACTAGAACTCAGCATAAAATTTCCTATTTTAAAGTGTGGGACTCAGTGGTATTTAATACATTTGTGAGGCTGTGCCACCACCACTGTCTATTCTAGAACATTTTCATTGCCCTAAAAAGAAACTCTGCCCATTACCAGTACCTTTCCCTTCTCCTGACCATTGCCTCAGCCCCAGCCCCCTGGCAACTACTTTCTTTCTATAGATCTATCTATTCTAAATGTGTCATTGGCATCATATCAGATGTGGCCTTTTGTATCTGGTTTCTTTCATTTAGCATCTTTCAAGGTTCAACCATAGTACCTCATTATTTTAACTGCTGAATGATATTCCCTCATATGGATATGTCACATCTTATTAACCTATTCATCAGTTGAGCATTTGAGCTGTTTCCACTTTGAAGCTCTTATGAATAAAGCTGCTCAGTACATTTACACATAAGGTTTGTGGACATGTTTTCTCTTGGGTATATATACCAAGGAGTGGAATTGCTAGGTCATGTGGTGACTTCACTTTAAAATTTTAGACAGTGGTAGACCATTCCAAAGCAATGCACCCTCCTGCATTCCTACCAACACTGTATGACGGTTCTCATGTTTCCACATCTTTACCAACACTGCTTACCCGTCATTCAATTATAACCTCCCAGTGGGTGTCAGGTGGTATCTCATTGGGGTTTGATTTGCATTTCCCCGATGGCCAGTGATGTGGAGCATGTCTTCATCTGTCGATAAACCACAATATCCTTTTAAGCTGATTTGTATCTGCATGGAAATTTTTCAGAATTTCCGTGGGTTTGGATCCAGGACTCTCAGGGTCTGTCTGTAGGGTAGAGCTAATAATTCATTTATCGAGTGATCCGTAAATTCTCTCCTACCCACTTCAGAGGTTGGGAGCTGGAGGGCTGTGACCAAACAAAATGTCCCTTTTTATAGAGACGGTCAGGAGGGCACCTGGGTGGCTCAGTTGGTTAAGCGACTGCCTTCGGCTCAGGTCATGATCCCGGTGACCCGGGATCGAGTCCCACATCAGGCTCCTTGCTCGGCAGGAAGCCTGCAAATAGATAAAAAAAAAAAATAATAGTAAAGACGATCAGGAGATTAGGAAGTGTGTCCCTTACTTAAGGTAAGGGGTAGATAATAATTCTAGTTAATATTATCCCTCCTACCATCTAACAAAGGATCTCATATTTTTCTTTTTCTTTTTTTTTTAAGATTTTATTTATTTGATAGCACAAATGGGGAGTGACAGGCAGAGGGAGAACCAGGCTCCCTGCAGAGCAGGGAACCCTACACAGGGCTCAATTCTAGGACCCTGGGATCATGACCTGAGCTGAAGGCAAATGCTTAAACTGACTGACAGGTGCCCCGTTCTTCTCCTTTTTTAATATTTATTTATTTAAAGATTTTCTTTTTGTAAGATTTTATTTATTTACAGAAACACAAGCAGGGGGAGTTAGGGAGAAGCAGGCTTCCCACTGAACTGGGAGCTGGATGTGGCGCTTGCTCCTGGGACTCCGGGATCATGACCTGAGCTGAAGGTAGTCGCTTAACCAACTGAGCCACCCAGGCGCCGCCACTTCTAAGATTTTTTTTAATTTGAGAGAATTAGAGAGCATGAGAGGGGGAGGGGCAAATCAAGAAGCAGACTCAGCTGGGAGTCCGATGAGGGACTTAATCCTGAGACCCTGGGATCATGACCTGAGTTGAAGGCAGTTGCTTAACCACCTGAGCCACCCAGGTGCCCCCTTTTTAAAAATAGACTTATTTATTTATTAGAGGAATGTGTTAGTTGGGGGAGGAGCAGAGGGAGAGAGAGAATTCTCAAGCAGATTCTCCTCACTGAGCAGAGTCCAGTGCAGAGCCTGATCCCAGGACGCCAGGGGTCATGACCTGAGCTGAAGTCAGACGCTTAACTGACAGGGCCGCCCACGGGCCTGAAACCCAGTGTTTTCCTGAATATATCTGTCTAGTATATTGTAAGGGGTTTTTGCCAAGATGTCATTTTATTTTAGGTGTGTCAGAGGGGAGGAGGAACTGACATGCTCCCAAGATTCCCAAGAGTGGCAGCCTAGGCGCAGAGTGCTGTGGATTCCTCTAACCGGACAGAACAATCATCCTCTTCAGGTGGAAACTAGCTTGAGGAAGTGCTTTGGGAGGCCGCAGGTTGAAAGCCAGTAGGGACTGTAAAATATACTGAATCAAAGCAGCATTAACAGAAAACCAAAAAACGGGGCAGCTGGGTGGCTCAGTGGTTAAGCCTCTGCCTTCAGCTCAGGTCATGATCCCAGAGTCCCGGGATTGAGCCTCACATCGGGCTGCCTGCTCGGCAGGAAGCCTGCTTCTCCCTCTGAGCCTCCCACTGCCTGTGTTCCTTCTCTGGCTGTGTTTCTCTCTGTCAAATAAAATCTTTAAAAAAAACAAAAACAAAAAATGAAATAGTAATTTGAGGGTGAATTCTAGTAGGTTAAGTATTGTTCAATGATGTGAGTCTATGCCCATGTGTGCGTATGTTTGTGACCTGGGCTGCAAAGTAAAATGTAGTCTGATTCCATCAGCAGAACAGAAAGCTATTACCTTGCAGATCATCTGGTCCACCAGTTTTTTTTTGTTTGTTTGTTTGTTTTTATCTATTTAACAGAAACACAGAGAAGGAACACAAGCAGGGGGAGTGGGAGAGGGAGAAGCAGGCTTCCCGCCGAGAAGGAAGCCCCGTGTGGGGCTTGATCCCGGGGATCATGACCTGAGCCAAAGGCAGACGCCTAATGACTGAGCCACCCAGGCACGGCGCTCCTGGTCCACCAGTTTTTTGTTTTTGTTTTTGTTTTTTTAAAGATTTTATTTATTTGAGAACGAGCACAAGCAGGGCAAGTGGGAAAGGGAGAAGCAGACTCCCCGCTGAGCAGGGAGCCCTTAAGTCGGACTCTGTTCTGGGACTTTGAGATCATGACTTGAGCCAAAGGCAGATGCTTAACTGACTGAGCCACCCAGGTGCCCTGGTCCACCAGTTTTTAAACTGCCCCACAGTTCCGATTTTCTCTGATTGAGAGGTACAGTGGGTGGACCTGCCTCCGGAAGCTTTGAAAGTGCTAGACTCTGCTTTGATATGTAGATCTAGAGCCACGTAACTTTGGGCCCCCCTCCCCCCAACGATGTGTTCTGTTTGAATAAAGGGATCCACTACCTCAGACTGAAAACCACTGATCTAGCTTAGCCCTTGTCCACGGAAGAAGTGCATAGGGGAACACACTGCATCATGGTCCCGCACACCATAGAAAATGTTCCTCCAGGTGCTTTCTCACTTCATCTCACTGCCTCCGTCGGGGCTATTAATGTCTCCCAACTTGTAATTGTGCTGTGGTGAGAGGAAGCAGACCCACGGCCATTAGCCAGGTGCCTCAGAAGCAAGGGGTGCGGGTAGCTTTCAGCGGGTTTGGTAACGGTAACGGGAAGGAAAAGCCCCCATCTAGCACATACTCAAAAATGGCCCTTGTGAATCCAAGAGTCCGCATCTGGTCTTTAACACAATGAGGCAGGGACCATTCTGGCATTTTAAGAATGGAGGCTTCGGCGTACATAAGCAACAGGACTTAGGGGAGGTGAGTTTGACTGGTCTCAGCCCCAGCCAGAGGGGGAAGCCCATCAGACCAGCGGGACCTCCCTAAGCAGCTAGGATGTGCTGAGCACCTGCTGGGTGCCGGGTCCCAAGGCTGGGTCAGGGCTCATAGCCTGTGATCCCCAACTTCCATTCTTCTTGTTTTTCTCTTGCTCCTTTTTGGACTTAGAAATGTATTTAAGATGATGTTTTCCAATATAAAGATAATACATGCTCGGGGCGCCTGGGTGGCTCAGTTGGTTAAGTGACTGCCTTCGGCTCAGGTCATGATCCCGGAGATCCGGGATCGAGTCCCACATCGGGCTCCCTGCTCGGCGGGAAGCCTGCTTCTCCCTCTCTGACTCCTCCTGCTTGTGTTCCCTCTCTCGCTGTGTTTCTCTCTGTCAAATAAATAAAATCTTAAAAAAATAAATAAATAAAAATAAAGATAATACATGCTGACTTTTCAAGAATTGGGGAAACAAAAATAGAAAAGTTGTGGGCCATCCCACCGTCCAAATATAACCAAGGCCACGTGTCTCAGGTCAAATTCTCCACCTGACTGCACCCAATTCATACTGAGCTCCTCTCTTACATACAGAACAAACCAGATTTCTTCTTAGCTGTTTATAAGTGTATATGAAGTTCATGGCATATACACATAATCAGTATTTTTTTCATTGGGCATATCGCAAACTAAAAAATCACAGAATACATTTTAAATGTTTAACCAGGACATTTGGAAATTAGATAAATCACCCCATGCCAACAGCAAAACACGACTCCAGTTCTCCCTGGTGTAAACTTACTTAGTCACTTTACAGGATTTTTAGATGCCTCTGTATTTAAACTCTTAGCTCTCCAGGTAAATTGGTAACAATAGTACGCCTCTCTCAGGGCTTTGGGGAGGATTAATGGATGAACAAAACCCAGTCCCTGACCCAGGAGCTCATGGCATTTGGCGGCGGAGGGGGTGCGAACACAGGGGCCATCAAGTGGCGGTAAAACCATAGGACTGGGGACAGAAGATTAAGACAGTAGGGCAGTAGGCCCACGGACAAAAATATGCCCTGTGGCCAGTTTCTCAACTATAGATGTACTGTGAGCCCGAGCAAGGAACTTCACCTCCCTCAGCCTCTGTTTCCTCTTCTGTAAGTTGGGTGTGGATTCAATGATACCGTCATGTGAAGGGCCCGGCCTGTTTGCGGCCATCAGGAGGGCTCCACTGGTGGGAATCAGGACCATACTCCATCAAATCTGCGATGGTGCCAGTTGGAAGATGCACTATTAAACTGCATCCCATTTTAGGGAATTTACAATGTGGAGAGGAAGAAAGCGTCTTCCAATGTGTACGTCTCACATTCTATACAGTATCATGCCCAGAAGGGCCAGCAATTCTGGACGCAGCCACACTCCTCTGTCACTTTAAACCTCTCCACCTGCGGCCCCCTCCTTTGGTCTCTGGCGCTGTTCAGCTTCACGGTGTTCCCACACTCTTCCACTAGGTGGCGCCCCAGCCCCGAGTGCCGGCCGCAGGAGCTGACGCCTTTGAGGGTGAATCCTCCTGCTCTCACTTCTCTCTTGTTCTCCTTCCCTCCATCCCTTTCTTCCTGGCCACAAGAGGCCCCAGTGCTCCAAGGCTCTCTGCAGGATTCCAGAGCTTGACAGTCGCAGGGCTTTTGCAGTCCCCTGGCTCCAGTACCTCCCAAATAGAATACCTTCTCAGCCAGCCCCCAGCTCTCTCCAGTTCCTTGCACACCTTCGGTGACTGGAGACTCACTGCTTTCTGGGGCTTCTCTTCTGGAAGGAATTCAGGTAATGGTCGTGCACTGAGGCTCTGATGACTCCCCAGCTGGGTTCTCGCGTCCCCGCTTTGCTCCTTGTTCAGCGGTTGTGTCTACTTAGTTTCCGGCTGAATCCCCGGGGCCTGGCTCAGGTGAGGCTTTCATTTGGTGAATGAGTTAGTGAACAAGCTCAGTTGTTCTGTGCGTCAGTTTCCTCACCTGGGAAATGGGGCTAATGATAGTATTTCCCTCAGTGTTGTGAGGATTAAATAACATGGGACTTGCAGACAGGCTTAGCCCCATGCCAGGCCCTAGTAAGTCTTCAACAACAACTATATCTTAACATTTTTTTCCACTGATAACTATGGGTTAGCTCTACTCTTATTACCTGAAAGTTCTCCTTTAGAGCAAATTGCATCCTGATTGCTAAAACTCACACACTGACCTTGAGCTGAGCTCTGTCCCTTGGCTCATTGCAATCCCATGGGCTTGGGTGGGGGTGGGCTCGGGGAGGCTGAGCCACATGTCATCACACTCCCCCGAGCGGGATGCATGGACGCATCTCCAGTCAGAGCCTGTGGGGAGAGAAGCTGCTGCTGGCTTCTGGGAGAGCCGGGAGAGGGCTTCCCCATGCAGCCTGTGGAGGGGAGGGGGGCGCTAGGAGCGCAGCAGCTCTTGGTGCTCGGAGAGGCTTCCTTCTGAGAATGAGACCAACATACAGAGGAGGGCAGAGCCCAGAGACTTCATAGAGAAATCGAAGTGGGTCCCTGGTTTTATTAGTTAGGTTGTTGGGTAATGAATCACTCCAAGCGTAAGAGCTTAAAACAACAAACGTTATTTCCCATGCTTGAGGGTTGGGACTTGGAAGAGGCCTAAATGGGTGGTTCTGGGCCAGGGTTCCATGAGTTTATAGAGAGATGTTGGTGAGGGCTGCAGTCACCTGAAGTCTCGACTGGGGCCAGAGGATCCCCGTCCAAAATGGCACACTCACCTTGCTAGAGGCGGGAGGACTCTGTTCCTCACCACGGGGGCCTCTCTGGCCAATGGCTTCCACCAGAGTGAGTGATGAGGAAGACAGAGGGAAGGAACCAACAGTGCCTTCTATGGTCTGGTCTCTCAAGTTGTGTACTGTCAATTCCACTTTTCTTCTAATCTCTGGTGACCAAGTTCAACCCACAATTCAAGGGAAGGATGATTTGGCTTCCTTTGTTTTAAGATTATTTATTTATTGGGGGGGGAGGGCAGAGGGAGAGAGAGAAAATCTCAAGCAGACTCCCTGCTGAGCGTGGAGCCCAACATGGGACTCGATCTCACCACCCTGAGCTCATGATCTGAGCCAAAACCAAGAGTCAGACGCTTAGAGACTGCACCACCCAGGTGCCCCTAATTAGGCTCCCTTTGAAGAAAGTGGCAAAGACGCCGTGGACTAGTTTTCAGTCCTCATTGCTGGGAGATCACTTGAGCTGCTGGACCAAGCTCATACCTGAGGATCCATCTCTGAACCCTTGGATATGTTATTAGTTATTTAATTAGTTTTTAGTGTTAGTTAAATCCCGGCAATTCCCCTTATTTAAGCTAGTTTGAGCTGGGTTTTCTGATCCATGCAAATCCTAGAACCCTAATTAGTACCCCCTGTGCTTCGTGGGAAGTGCCTTTCTCTTCCTCATCTCATTCTCCAGATCTGCTTTGTCTGACTGTGTCCCTCGGAAATGCCGTGGTGAGAGCCTGGCCCACGCTCGGGGAGGAAGGACAGGTCCTCTGTGCCTCTGATGCTTCATCCTACAACAAAGTAGATGCGGTTGCGTTCTCTTGACTCATGACCCATCATATTCATTTTTGCACCTGCTGCTTCTGCTAAGACATGACTCTGACATCCTGGACTTGCCCTTCAACATTTGGCAACAGTTTCCAGGATTCTCCTGGTCAGTCCGCTTTAGGGGAGAGGAATGGGGGAATCGCAAGGCCGAGTGGGAACATTCTAGGTCGGTCTCCACCCTGCCCTGCTGTGTGACCTTGAGTGAGTCCCTGCTCCTCTCTGGGCCTTGGTGTTTTCCCTGAGGAAAGCAGAAGTTTGGACCAGCGTGTCTGAGATGCTTTAGGATGTTCTTAGTTCCCTGCAGCCCAGAGGAGACAGGAAGTTTCAGGAGAAGCCTCCCTTCAGACAACTGGGTCTTGGGTGGCCATCCACATCACAGTGGAGAGAAAGGCACACACGGCGCTCCCTTCACCATCTGCCATCTCATTTGATTCTCTGCACAGCCTGTGCAGAGTCAGGAGCCAGAGCCGCAGGGCAGACACGGCTTCCCCTCCAGGGCCTGTGATAAAACAGCCGCTGGCTGTCATCTACTGAGTGCTCTCTGCCCACCATGTGCCAAGCACCTCATGTGTGACTGTGCCAACCCTGATGAGTGGTTGCTATTATTACCCCCATTTACAGATAAGGAAACCAAAACCCAGGGAGTAAAGTAAGTACCAAAAATGCAGCAAAAGGAAGCTCAAAAGCAGCTTGAACGTCTCCGAGCCTGTCACAAGACACGGCCGCTCAGTACTTCCGGGGGCGCCAGGGTAGGTGGGAATAGCCAGGCACAAGGCGAGGTGGCCAGAGCCTTGGGTTCTTAAACCAACTCTAAGCACCTACTGCGCAGCCGGGGTAAACCACACGTCTCTCTGGGCCTCTGTTTCCATATCTGTAAAATAGGGATAATGATTCTCACCTGAATTATGAAGACTGGGGAGAAACATTTTTAGTGAAGACCTATGTGAACATTTCTTGCAGACTGCAGAGAGCTGTCTAAGTCTAATCCCAGCTGCACAGGAGCTGGGGCAGGAAGTGGGCTGGCTCACAAGGGTGGGCCAAGTGTCCGAGAGTAGCCGTTTCCAACCCTGCACACAAGAGGTCCCCAAGACAGAAGGCAGGGCAGGACGAAAGGCTAAAGCCCTGGTTGCTTATCCAGAACTTTCCCTCCATTCCAGGACCGTGTAGGGGAAGGGAAACTTCTGGACTGTCACCATTGAGTTCCAAGCATTCCAGAGGGCTCACTGGTGAGGAAGTCTGTCATCGCCTGACCCAGCATCAGCCATAGAAAGGCCTGGATGGGTGTGTCTACTGCTCCCCTCTCAGCCTCTCTTTGCAGTGCCCTGGTCTCATTGACCAGCCCCCATGGCCTGCCCTACCAAGAGGACACGAGCCTCAGGGAAGACACTTCCCAGCATCTTTAATAGTACTCCTGGGGATGTCATACCAAGCCTCCTTTTTAATTTTGTGTGTCTGATTCCTCCATCATCCTCGGTCTTTCTTGCTCCCAAAGAGACCAAGGAATCCTTAAGAACAAGAGCCTGGGGTGCCTGGGTGGCTCAGTGGGTTAAAGCCTCTGACTTTGGCTCATCGAGGCCCGTGTCGGGGGGGGGGGTCTCTGCTCAGCAGGGAGCCTGTTTCATCTGCTCTCTCTGCCTGCCTCTCTGCCTACTTGTGATCTCTCTCTGTCAAATAAATAAATAAAATCTTAAAAAAAAAAAACAAACCAAGAGCCTGGGGCCTGCTTGCTTCTGGGCTCCCCTCAGAGCCTAGTCTAGGGCCGTGCACACACTGGAACCTCAGATGGGGTCCTGCTCGTGCTGTGGGCTCCTCCTCGAGGTCTGTGAGGAACACCCACCGGAACCCCGACGCCCGGCGCCTACTGGAAAAAGTCCTGACTACATAGGAAGGAAACCCGGCTTCTGCCCCTGGCAGCACTCAGGCCGTGTGACTCTAGGCAAGGCTCTTTGCCTGCTCAGAAGCATCCGTGGGTTTTCCAACTGTGCTCAGTCAAGGCCAGGCGCACTGTGGATATTCCTGAGTCGGGGGTGGGGGATGGAGGAGGCCAAGGGCATGCGCTGGGATTCCAGGCCTCACCCCACCACCCAGAGCCGTTCTGTTCTTGTAACGTTTACACACTGAGCTTTCACATGAGATTTTTGGGTTTTGTTTTGACAACTTTACCGAGGGAAACCAGATATACAATAAAGTGCCATGTTTAAAGTGTACCATTGGATAAGTTTTGTCCATCAACACAAACAAGAGAGTGAATATATCCGTCCCCCTTAAGAGTTTTCTGATGCCCTTTTCAAATCCCCCTGCCCCGTGACCCAGAAACCACTGCTCTGCCTTCTCTTGTTGCCTTTCCTAGAATCTTATATAAGTGGGAGCCCACAGTAGGCATTCTCTTTTGTCCTGCTTCTCTTAGTCGGCATTGTTACTGTGAGATTCCTCCACGTGGGCTCACGGCTCAGTGGGTCATTCCTTTGTAATGCTGGGCAGTATTCTGTTGTATGGAAACCCCACAACTTGTTCATCCATTCACCTGCTGGGCGCAGTTTGGATGTTTCATTTTTTTAGCTATTAGAAATGAATCCGCTAGGAGTGTTCTTTCATTGTGTCTTCACACAAGATTTTATCTGAGGAAGTTGGACTACTAACAAACAAACAAATAAATAAAACTAAAAAGAAGCTGGACAAGATGATCCTGAAGCGACAGGCTCTGAAGGACCCAGAAGCTGTAGTGGGCCAAGCTGGGGACTCAAGGATGGAAGGGGGTGGCTCAGTGGTTAAGTGTCTGCCTTCGGCTCAGGTCATGAGCCCACATTGGGCTCCCTGCTCAGCGAGGCACCTGCTTCTCCCTCTCTCACTCCCCCTGCTTGTGTTCCCTCTCTGGCTGTGTTTCTCTGTGTCAAATAAATAAATAAAATCTTAAAAAAAAAAAAAGGATGGAAGGGAACTGCCCCTTTCCAGCCACTTACACATGCCAGGCACCTGACCACATTTGCCCATTTAATCACAGCCCACCCGTAAGGCAGGTGCCACTATGATTCCCAGTTTACAGACAAAACAGCTGAGACGTTAGGCAGGGAGTGTACCTGATGACACACTTCTAGGCAGCGGCACGGCTGTGACTCAGACCCAAGGTCTGGCTGCCGCAGAGTGCAGGCTCCTAGCCACCACATGTCAGTCAGACACCCAGGCTGGTTCTCCAGCTTGCTTTGATTGCTGTGTGGGGGGAGGGTTAATACTGGCGCTGGTGCTCGCCCAGCCACCCCACTGGGAACACACAGTCAGCCTGGGAGGCACACCCGGGGAGCTGGGGCCACATCAGCAGGAAGAAGTGAGTTAGCCACGTGGCCCAGGAGCGCTTGGGCCTGGGCCTGGCAGAATGAACCGAGAGGGAGCCCTGGTTATGCGGAGGCCGCTGGACTTTCTAAGATGGGAATTATTTCCATCTTACAGATAAGAAAACAGAGGCTCAGAGGAGTCTATTTGTTAGCATTCTGTCAGCTTTAAGTAACGAAAACCAACCCAAAGTGTTTTTTTTTTTTAAGATTTTATTTATTTATTTGACACAGAGAGAGAGATCAAGGCAGGCAGAGAGGTAGGCAGAGAGAGAGGAGGAAGCAGGCTCCCCGCTGAGCAGAGAGCCAGATGTGGGCCTCGATCCCAGGGCCCTGGGATCATGACCTGAGCCAAAGGCAGAGGCACCCCAACCCAAAGTGGTTTAAATGATAAGACATTCATCTGACAAAACCCCCAAAGTTCTAGATTTGGCAAATTCTAGCTTGGGAATTTGGGGACGCCACGGCCATTAGGACACAGGCTCTGTCCCTCTTCCTGGGCTCCTAACTTGGCACCTTGGCACATCCCTTCCTCACAGTCCCCAAACGGCTACAAAGATGTCAGAGACCAACAATGGCACTGGAGGCAAGCAGTCCTCCCAGCATCCCTACAGACTTCCCCTCGCTTCCCATTGGCCAGGATTGCCTAAATCAAACAGTGGGTAAGGGAACAACACCCCTTCTGGGTAGGGGTAGATATGGGGGCGCCCACCTGGGGTAGGGCTCTCCTGGTGGCTCCAGGTGCCAAAAGAAGGGCAAACAACATCCAGATTTTGCTCGTGAGGAAGGAGGGGTCTGCCTCAGAGAAGAGATTTGCTCAAGGTTGTCCATCTTTTGAGGCAGAGCTGAATTCTAACACACAGACATTTTGCTTTGCCCGTTATCCTTCCAACATCTTTTTTTTTTTAAGATTTTATTTATTTATTTGACAGAGAGCAGAAGTAGGCAGAGAGGCAGGCAGAGAGAGAGGAGAAAACAGGCTCCCTGCCGAGCAGAGAGCCCGATGCGGGCCTCGATCCCAGGACCCTGAGATCATGACCCGAGCCAAAGGCAGAGGCTTTAACTCACTGAGCCACCCAGGCACCCCCTTCCAACATCTTTCTAATCCTCACTCCATACAGGAGAAAACTGAGGCCCCTGTTGTGGAATCCAGGCCAGCCCATTGCTGTGAGGACCCCGTGTGTAATAATATATTAACACTTTACATGCCAGCCATGTATTATTCCATCACCTATGAGGTCAGATACTATTATTATCCCCATTTCACAGAGGGAAACACAGAGGCACAGAGAGTGAGAAGCTTGCCTGAGGTGACACAGCCAGAAAGTGGTGGCCCAGGTATTTGACCTCTGCCTGGTATGCAGGGATCCACCACGCCAACGGGCCAACGGTTGCAGGGTGGACTGTGGGGGAAGCCCAGGCATGAGTCAGAGGCCGGTGGGGCAGCCCCCAGGCTAAATCCAGAGCGCTGAGCAGCAACAGGTGAAGGGTGGCCAGGAATGGGGCTGCGGCCAGGCCAGCTGGCAGGCCCAGCCGAGTCTGCAACATGAGCCCAGGAACCATCACGGCCCACCCACCTCGCTCTCAAGTTCCAGCTCCCCTTCAGGGGCCCCCTCCAGGAGCCTCGAGTATAGATTCAGGTTGTCTGGGTTAAGGGCAAGCAAGTTTTAGGACAGGTCAGTGAAACATGGACTCTTCAGTCTAGGGGAACTTCAAGGAGTTTTTGATTCAGTGTAATTTTGATTCAATTCATTTTCCAGACAGGGAAACTGAGGTCAGTGTGTATAGAGGGTTTTGGTGTTTTTTTTGTCTGTGTTATTCATGGTTTCATCCCTGTTGCCTAGAGCAATGCTTGACCTATAGGTTTTCAACAAACATTTACAGAATGAATGACTGACTCATAGAATGAATGCGGTTTTTCTGAGGCATTTGGGATTGCAACAGAAAGCTGGCCATCAGAAGCACCTCTTCTCTTCCAGCACCTCCCCAACACAAGCGGGAAGACTGGGGTTCAGAGAAAAGTGGCTTGTCGTGGTCAACTATATACCTCAGAGAGCACACGGGCTCTTTCAGGCTCATTTAATACATGACTCCCCCACCGCCCGGACGCAGGGCACACACCTGCCTCACTTCAATTACAAAGACAGAAGCCCTCAGCCCAGCCTGCTGAGACATAAATGGGGGTGCAGGAGGGGAGGGAAACTGGCAGGGACCTTGTGCAACACAAGGTCAGGAACCTGCAGCCAGAGCTCCCAAGGAGCCAGAAACAAAATCAGAAAATAGAACATGCCATGACCTGCCACCCCTACCCCCTGTGCCCTAGCTTTGGAAGGACTCCTGGCTGCCTTCGGTCCAGCTTTTCGTGTCCTCTCAGTTCAAAACGGTCAATGGGGACCAGTACCTGGGTCTCAATCGCGAATTCTAGGCCAGGGAACCTAATCGAGTAGCTGGGGTTCGCAACCACCCCGGGGCCAGGGGCTCCCGCCTACCACCCACGACCAGGGGGCTGTGGGAGCAGGCCGAGAATGGGGGTGTGAGTGGCTTCTCTAAGACCCATGTGGAGGGTGGAGGAAGTGATGCCTCCCCAGCCCAGTCTGCTGAGCCAAGTCCCATCCCAGCCCCCATCCTCCCAGACAAGAAGTCCTGCGTATCTCCATGACGGAGCTCCTACTACCCACATGGCACAATATCTTCCATTGTCCCTAATTACTCATTACTGGTGGAGGGCTCTTAAGTCATCCTTTCTTTCAAACCAGTCATTGCTCATTTGCTCAAGTCTGCGACTGCAGTGTTTACACAAGCTTAGGTCAAGGTAACCCAACTGTTCCCTCATTCTGAGCTATAAACAACTTTGACACCTTGTCATCCAAACCCCATGTAAGAGAGGCTCTGATTGGTTATCCCACTCTCCAGCTTGTCACGGCTGCCCCCGTTGGTCAGAGCATTCATCAACTGTCCACCCCCACCATCCCCCTTGGATGCCAGCCAACCCGTAGAATGGCCACCCAAGACCAGAGGCCCGCCCATCCCTGGACGGCGTTGGTTGGGGTCATTTTTAGCTTTGGTTTACACAAAAGTTTTCTCCGCTTTATCCTGATTTTCCCCTGGGCCTAGGCCAGTTCCCTGTTCTCCTACCCCCACCCCAATTCTTTGTTCATTGTTTACGGAGACTTATTCTTCTCCTTCCTGGCGCTTCCCCACCTTTTTCCTGCTGATTGCACGTTTTGGACACAGATCTATCTGCACATTTCAAATATGGCCATATGCATGGCTTTGGGTAAGTTGCTTCCTGTCTTTGAGCCTCAGTTTCCACATGTACATATTTGGGTGACTGATTCCCACCTCACAGGATTATTGAGTGGGTGAAAGGAGTCGGTGTATGCCTGAGGTCTTGCCACAGAGTTGAACAGTAAGCAAACTCAATGTCCTTCTTCCTGGTTTCAGCCCTGAAAGCTGTCCAAACACCAGGGGGGCAAAGCTGGACTAGGAGAAGAGGTCTGAGTTCAAGACTCAGCTGGGCATCTGACTTGCTGTGTGACCTTGGGAAAGTCTCTTCCTCTTCCAGGGATCAGTTCCTTCAGCTCTCAAGGATTGGACCAGAGGAGCATTTACCAAATTGCTCAAAAAAAGGCTGGGGGGGGGGGGGGGTTAAGGGCATAGCACCAAAAGGAGGGAGAGAGAGACTGAATCTTTGGCCAAACATGTTGGGTAAAACCATTTAACACTTATTTGAATATTAAAGACTCTGAGGCTGGGCTGTCCAATATGGTAGCCAATAACCACATGTGATGACTTAAATTAAAAATAATTAAAATCCGGGGCGCCTGGGTGGCTCAGTTGGTTGAGTGACTGCCTTCGGCTCGGGTCATGATCTTGGAGACCCGGGATCGAGCCCCACATCGGGCTCCCTGCCAGCAGGAGGCCTGCTTCTCCCTCTCTCACTCCCCCTGCTTGTGTTCCCTCTCTGGCTGTGTTTCTCTCTGTCAAATAAATAAACTATTTAAAAAAATAATTAAAATCAATTAAAATTGAAAATTCATTACCTCCATCTCATCAGCCATATTGCAAGGGCTTGATAGACACGTAGGACTGGTGGTTACCATTCAGTACAG
Source organism: Spilogale gracilis (assembly GCA_004023965.1). Taxonomy (NCBI): domain Eukaryota; kingdom Metazoa; phylum Chordata; class Mammalia; order Carnivora; family Mephitidae; genus Spilogale; species Spilogale gracilis. The sequence continues at coordinate 11,796 of PITA01005056.1, read as the reverse complement.
AAGCAACCGGAGAATTTCCTTGCTTACAGAAAGTGCTAGATGATGGTGCTGCCATCAGAGGAGGCCTGCTCCAGCTTAACCAGAATCTCCCACACACATTTGACCACGCTACTCCTAGGGCACATCCACGACCAACGTCAGAAGTAATACGGCTCCCAGGAACATGGTCAGATGTTGAGTGAGAGGCATCTCTTGGGGCCCTTCCAACTTGGAGAGTGAAGAAGGGGGAACATTCTGGTAACTGAATTCCTCCTAGGGGAGGGAACTGCCCCCTGTGGGAGGGAATCGCCTGTGTGCAAAAGCTCTCTTGGCTAAACACACATTGTAATTGTGGACGCAGCTGGGAGGCACTGGGACGAAGGGGGAAGAGGACGTAGTTGTTCGTGGTATGAAAGGGTGTGGAACTGGGAGAGGGAGAGGAAAGAGGAGAGGTGAGTGGGCTGACAGACGGGGAGGGCCTAGCAGTCTGGTGGGAAGACGGGGCCCAGGCAGGAGGGAGGACGGGGGCCAGGATGGCTGAGGGACCCTGGAGAGCAGAGAGGTCTGGTATGCAGCTGGTCTGCATCTGGTCGCGGCTGCGTGGCAATGTAGTGCCCCATCACACGTGAGTCAGTGCTCATCTCCCACATCCGGACACGTGACGTTGGGCAAAATCAAGAAACAGGGGCTTTGACCTTTGGGCTGCCAGGAAGTGCCTTCGAGTGAGTCAAGAGCTGAAGAGTAGCGAATCCAGCAGAAGTCGGTCTTATGGAAAATAATTGCAGAGGCAAGCTAGGGGAAATTCACCCCCACCACAAGAGTCCCCACAGAGGTTGGAAGGTGTGGTGGCTCTAAGACATGCCCCCTCGCCATGGGGCGCCTGGGTGACTCGGCTGGTTAAGCGTCTGCCTTCGGCTCAGGTCACAATCTCTGGGTCCCGGGCTCAAGCCCCTAAAGAGCTCCCTGCTCAGCGGGGAGTCTGCTTCTCCCTCTGCCTCGGCCTCTTCCCTGCTCATGCGCTCTCTCTCTGTCAAATAAATAAATAAAATATTTTAAAAATCTTTTTTTAAAAAAGATTTTATTTACTTATTTGACAGAAACACAGCTAGAGAGGGAACACAAGCTGGAGGAGTGAGAGAGGGAGAAGCAGGATCCCCGCTGAGCAGGGAGCCCAATGCGGGTTTCGATCCCAGGATTCCGGGATCATGACCCAAGCTGAAGGCAATTGCTTAACCAACTGAACCACCCAGGCAACCCAATAAGTAAAATCTTAAAAAATAGATATATAAAAAGTAAAACATGCCCCCCTAATACTCTGACCCCCCTTTTATATGCCCTCCTCTTAGACATTGGGCCTGTGACTGCTTAACCAATAGAATATGGTAGAAATGAACTAAATTTTAAAAGACTGGTAGGTTCCACTTCCTAGTTTCAGAGACACTTATTCTTGGAATCCAGCTGCTGTGCGGTGCCCAGGGCACCCTGGAAGGCCCGGCGTAGGTGTTCTGGCCAACCAGTCCCAACCGAGATGCCAGCTGACAACCAGTACCAGCCGCCAGCCATGGGCCTGAGGAAGCATGAGATCGCTCCAGCTCCATTCACCATGACTGCAACCACACAAAAAACCCAGAGCAAGAACCCCTCATTAGGCCTTGTGAACCTCCAGAGCTGTAAGAAAAAAACAACAAAATGATTTTGTTCTAAGCTACTGAGCTTTAGTCGATCTGTTTCGCAACAATAGTCTCACTGGACTGGGAGGCAAGCCGGGGATCCCATCACAGTGGGATGAGATAGGGGGGCCAACTTCAGGAAATCTTAGAGCACAGAGAGGCCTCAGGAAGCTGTTCTACTGGGAGGCCAACAGAGGTGACATCTGGGTGAACTTGATAGGAGATAAAATTTCTGCTGTGACCTTGAGGAGTAGGCCCAGAGACTGTCCAGGTGAGGGACAGAAAGCTGTCCACGGTGACTCAGAAGTTTCTGTCTTGGACAACTGTCCTCAGGGACAGCATGAACTGAAATTGTGGGAGTGGAGGAAGAGAGGAAGAGGATGGACGAGTGGGTTGGGAGGAAGGGGAGAAGACCAGTTTGCTTCTGATTCTTTATCTCTAAATAGAGAAGAGAACAGTATCTATATTATTGTAAAGACTGAAAGAATACATACGTGGAGGGGTGCCTGGGTGGCTCAGTTGGTTAAGCCACTGCCTTCGGCTCAGGTCATGATCCTGGAGACCCGGGATCGAGTCCCACATAGGGCTCCCTGCTCGGCGGGAAGCCTGCTTCTCCCTCTCTCCCTCCCTCTGCTTGTGTTCCCTCTCTAGCTGTGTTTCTCTCTGTCAAATAAATAAAATCTTTAAAAAAAAAAAAAAAAAAAAGAATACATACGTGGAAAATTCTTAGAGCAGTGCTTGGAACATAAGTACATATGACCTGCAAGCTACTAATATTCAGCCAGGAATGTTTAGGGGCCCCTGCTGCAGGCTGGACCCCATGCCGCACAGAGGACACAGCAGGGAATGAGGCAGACACCTGCCCTGTCCCGGGAAGCTTCCAAGCCAGTCCTTACTCAGCACTGGGGCCCTATGATTCCTTAGGTTTTTCTCTTCTATATATTATTCCATTTGATCTTCAGATGGGCCCAGGAGGTTGCTGTAACAGTGACTATATCCCCACTTGACAGAGGTGGAAACTGAGGCCCAGAGAGGAGAATTGCTGTTCTTCCCCCAACTGATGTCTTGTGTGTGCTGTCACAAATCTGTGCGTCCCTTCAACAAAGGCTCTGGGACACGAGGAGCCAAGAGGCCGCATGTCTCTGGTTCGCTGGTCATATTTCTTCTCCCTGGAACACGTCCAGGGAATGTAATCTCCAAAGTGACCCACCTCTTGCCCCTGAGCGAGGGGCCCCACAGCCCTCTCATGCCAAAGTTTCCAGAGACATGAGGTGGGGGCCCTGGGCCGGAGCTGCCCCTCTCCCTGCTCAGTCTCCCAGGTGAGGTGGGTGTTTTTCCACTGGGTGTGACACACAAAACCCCACCCAATACCATCTTCATGGATGCCTGAAATTCCACCATTTGTGATTCATTCTTTCAGGTTGAGCAATTGCTCCCAGGAACATCTTTTAACATCCCAAATTCTTCTGGGATGGGTTACCAAAGGCCCTAAAGATGATCACTTTCCTTCTATGGATGAAGAAAGTCTGCTCCCCAAGGAAAAGTGACTTGCCCAAAGACATATGACCAGCCAGTGGCAGAGCAGGGATGAGAAGGCAGCTCTGCTCACCCTACGTCCCCACCCCGGCTGGGAGGGATAAGAGAGGCTTCCCTGCTTCTTTTGCTACTTTGAAGTCTTCAAGGAGCTTCCCTCCCAAAGTCCATGTGATCCTCGTCATCCCTATCAGGAGGCCCTCCTCTGCCCTGGGGCTGCTGCAACCATTCCCCCTTCTGATCACGGGGCCTGGTTTATTATTTTGGGAACTAACCTCAGGGTGCCATTCCCTGGTCCCCGCTGCTGGATCTCTGAGTGGCCATGGTTTCCGGCCTTTCCCAGGCCTGGTTTACCTCCTCCTTCCATTCTCTGGGGAGCCCCAGATCCTTCCGGGGCATTCGTATTTGTTGCTGATATTGTTTAAGTAAGCCAAAGTTGGTTTCTGTTGCTTCCTCCTGAAGAGCTGTACTTGGCATACCCACTTTACAGATGAGGAGAATGAGGTGTGGAGAGGAAATGTGAAGGAGAGGCAGAGCCAGGACTATGAGCCGGTGGCCTGCTTCCCAGCCCAGGCTTTGCTTGCACTGCCCTGCCGACTCTGAGCAGATGCGTCAGAAGGAAAAAGGAAGGTAGAGAGGAGTCTAAGCGAATAGACCTGAACATAGAGTGTAGTGGTTAAGCGAGAGGTTTTGGAATCAGACAGACCTAAGTTTGAAGCCTCTATCTGTGATGTGTTAGATTTGGGGCCTTGGACCAGTCATTTCATCTCCTCAAAGCCTGCTTCCCTCAGCTGGAAAGTAAGGTGAATAGGACCTTGGTATAGACACAGGTCTGCAGGGTACAGTTCGTGAGTGGAGCGCTGGGGGGATTTTGGCCTTCACATATCTTCCTTGACGGGGACCCTTGTGCATTGAACAACCTGAACAATTATATAAGACCATACCATGCATAGATAATATTGGCCTTATGTGGTTGGTATGAGGATAAATGAGATACCGTATATAAAGTTTCTGGCACTGTGCCCAATACTTAGAAGTACTCAATAAATAGTAGCTAAGTATTGTGACACAACACTACAGGCTCCATCTGGAAGGTCTCCGGCAGTCTGTGCTGATGCTATAAATCCTAAGCTCTTCCCTTTCTCACCACCCACCCCCAAACCTCATAACCTTTCCTGGATGGCCTCAGTGCCCTGCCTCTCGCTCCATGTCTCTCCAAGTCTGGCGGGGCTGCTGGGCAACAGGGTTCTGGCCTTGTCTGGCACGCCATGGCTTTCACTTTGGCGAAGGCCCCAGATCCGCTGGGGTCCAGCTGGCTAGGCCCTCCTGTTCCAAGTTGCTGAGGGTTCCAGCAGCCAGCCTGCCCTCTAGGCCCCTCCCTCAGAGCCCAGGCAGCTGGAAACCAGGATTTGCCTATACTGAGAGCCTCGCTGCTGCAGGCCCGGACATTCCCTCTAGCAGCCCAAGTCCCCTTCGGCCTCCCCCCTGCTCTCTGCAAAGGCCCAAGCAGCCAGAAACAGGAATGACTGGACGAGGGGCTCTGGGAGAGCCACGTGGGCCAGCCCAGTGCCTGCCAACTCTCAGGCTGATCTCACAATGCCTCCTTTCACCAGAGAGAGGAGCTGGCCTGCCTGTAGCCTTCGAGGTGATGTCCCAGGCCCCGGGGGCGTGGCTTGGGAGACCAGAAACTAAGGAAGGGGCTGCTAAGGCTGAGAGAGGTAAAGGGACTGAGCCAGCCCCTCATGATCATCTGAGGTAAGGTGACCACCCCACAACTGGGGCCACAGGAGATCAGGGTCTCTGGGGCCCGGGACCAGAGCGGGGGCTCGGGGGTGTGTGAATAAGTGTGGGAGCAGATGGAGGGAAAGAGTTAGTCATGGGGCTCAGAGCGGGGAGGGAGGCTGGGCCCTCAGCCCACGCTCTCGCTGGCATATGTGGGCCCATAGCAAGAGGGTGACGTGGTCCTGGTCCTTGAAAACACTTCCAGTAACAACTGGGGCATCCCAGCCAGGCGTCTTCGCATCACCCCCTCTTGTCCATGCTTTTTGCCCTGCCTTCCAGGATCTCTTAGAGGGACTTGCATCTTCCCACAAATATATCTGCCCCCATCTGCTCCCTCTTCTCCACTCCCAAGGCACAAATCTGATCTAAGCTTCTCAGTGAATTAAAACCTTCACCAGCCACCCACTGCCCAAAGGATCATGGCCTCGGGATCCAGACCGCCATCTTTGCCCACTCAGCATCTATTCCTTCTTCTGATCTCCAAATCCTTTTATTCCTAGGAAGCCGTCTTTCCCCCACTCTCTCAGTCCCTGTGGTTTGGGTGGGGCTCACACTTAGGGATAAGCATGTGACCCCAGTTTGGCCAATGAGGGTATCCTCCCCCACCTCCACACAGTGACTGGTTCAGGCATAGACCTGTCACCCAAACCACTCCAGGAAGATTCGATTTCAGAATCTGTGTTTAAACATTTGGACAATTGAATCTTTCCTTCCACAGAGTTTGGAACCAGGAGGGTGTCAGCCTAGAAATGAAGGAGCTGCCTTCATTTGGAAAGAAACTGCTCCACAGTGAAGTCAGCAAAGGAAGCTGAATGATGGGAGACCAAGTCTTGGTGGCATCATTTGAACCCCTAGATCCAGCTGTACCTGAAGCAGATAAGCTGAATTGTTTTTTGTTTGTTTCTTGAGTCTGTATAATTTCCTTTTCATGTAAGCCTTTTGGAATTGTGTTTTCTGTCCTTTGCAACCCAGAACTTATGACCAATATAGTGGCTCTCCCCCCTATGGCCTCAAACCACTTCTGCAGTCCCATCTGCCTGCTCTGGACTCTCCATTCTCCCAAACACCCAATGTTCTTGGTGACTTCTGCTGGGCACTCTACTTGGGGTGGACTCACTTTCCCCTTTTGTACTTGCTAAGCTTTTTTTTCTTAAGATTTTATTTACGTATTTGACAGAGAGAGAGAACATGAGCACAAGTAGGGGAAGGCAGAGAGAGAAGCAGACTTTTCACTGAGCTGAGAGCCCGATAAAGGGTTCAACCCTGGGACCCAAGGATCATGACCTGAGCTGAAGACAGACGCTCAACCGAATGAGCCACCAAGGCGCCCCCGTCCTTGCTCAGCTCTTAACCCCCCTGTTCAAATGCCAGTTCCGTCATGGAGCCTCCTCAGCACCTCCCTGGGGAAAGTTTGCCCATTGCTCTTGTCCCCTCTGGAAGCATTATTTACTGGCTCCTAATGATTTGCTTGTTTGTATATCCATCTCCTCTACTAGATTGTTGAGCTTCTTGAGAGCAAGACCTTTGACATTTGTTCTTTTCTTAGTACTGGCGGCTGGGCCTGGCACACAGAGTAAGTGCTCAAGAAAAGCTTCTAGACTGATGTGACTTGCCTTCATGGCTGGGTGTTGACTCTGTGGGGATGGGTCTGGTCTTCCCGCCAGGCAGCTCCGTGGCCCATTTCCACCTCTGTGCAAATGCTGTTTCCTCAACCTAAAATATCTGTCTCCCCTCAGCCTAAATACCCTGCTCGTCCATCAGGGAACTCTCCCCCTCACATGTGACAAAAGGGCTGGCGACTGGCGTTCAAGTCCCAATTCTTCTACACGGCACTTGAGTGATATGGGCCGAGTCACAGAACTTCCTTGAGCCTCGGTTTCCTTAAAATAGCAAACACATGGTGCTTATTTGGTCCTGGGCATTGTTCTAAGTGCTTTCCACGTCCTAGCACTTGGAGTTTTCTCACCCGCCCTGTGAGGCAGAGGTACTGTTTTTGTCCTCATTCTAGTGACAAGAGAGCTGAGGCCCAGAGAGGTTAAGTGTTGCCCGTGGCCGTGACCCGGAAGTGGCCACGTTGGGGTTGGAACTCAGGCTTTCTAGCTCCAGAGTCAACGCTCTTCACCCTCAACTGTCCTCCCCCATGCAAAATGGACATAATACTAGAACTTTCTTCATAAGGTTGTCGTGAAGTCCAATTCTCACGTAATGTGTGTGGACGATCCAGCAGAGCTGAAGGCTGCTGTTAAGCACGCGTGCCTTCTGAGCCTGGAGGAGTCCGGTCTTCTCAGAGAATCCAGAATCTTGGGGTCAGACTGCAGGGAGTGGGGCTGCGGCTGGCCCAGAACAGCATCCCCTTGGCTCTGGCTACATTCTAGGCCTCTCTCTGCTTGGCAGAAGGACTCTGCTCATAATGCTCATTTGTCCAGACCTTGGCTCAGTGGCGTCTGCATTCTCTGCACGCACTGCCCTGGGCCCAGAAGGGATGGAGGGTGACGGGATAGGCTCCAGCCAGGCCAGGGAAAGCGGCTGGAAATTAAGAGGTCTGGGGAGGCACGATTAGCCTAGTTTCTAGAAACCCCAGCTGTGCCACAGCTTCGTTGTGAGAACTTGAGTAAATCGCATCCTCTTTCTGGGCCCCAGTTTCATCATCTGTGAAATGGGGACAGTAACGGTACCTACTTTATCGGGTGGTGTGAGGATGAAAGAAGATGATGTATTTTGCAGTACCCTTGTGGGAACCCAATAGACAACAGTTAATGGTTAGTTTTATTTGGCTGTTTGCTCAGCCAGGCTGCCTAAGTTTCGGTCTTGGCTCTACCATTTCCTAGCAGTGCGATCTTGAGCAAGTTACTTAACCTCTCTGTGCTTAGTTCCTCGCTTATACCCTGGGGACAAGGACAAGACACTAATAAAACAATGATGTGTCTGGCCCATTAAAAGTGCTCCATAAGTTTTAGTGCTTCTGGTGTTATTCTCCAGCTACAAGACCTTGGCCATGGCCTGTCCCTTCCCGTGCCTCAGTTTCACTACTAGTTCAGTGAAGTTTAGACTTGACCCTGGGGCCATGTGCTAATGGATTGCCAGGTTCCATCCCACCCTACTGAATCAGTCAGTTCTCGTTCTTGCTAATCGATGTATCCTCAGAACCTGGCCCAGATCTGACACATGATGGGCCCTCTCTAAATATTTACCAAGTTTATGTTTTTCATTAAACAAGCACTGACTTAGTGGGGTATTTTTGCATTTATTTACTTGTTTTTTTAAAGTAGGCTCCACACCCAACTTGGGGCTTGAACTCATGACCCCGAGATCAAGAGTCACATGCTCTACTCACTGAGCCAACCAGCCACTAACTTAGAGCTTTTTACGTGTCAGGCAGTCTTCTGAGTGCTTTACAGATACGTATGCATTTATTCCTCACCATCTTGGAGGGAGGGACTATTAGTATCCCCATTTTTTTTTTTTTTAACAGATGGGGCAGCTGAGGCAGAGAGTGAATGTGCTGGGGGATTTGAACCCAAGTCCTCTGGCTCCAAATTCATCTTCTCAACTTCTCTGACCTTGTCCCCTCTGTTCAGGAGATGGGGTGTACATTGTACCCACCTACCTGTGGGCATCCATTACTCATCTCCTGGGATGGGGTTCTCCCATCTTTGGGGTGGGAGGAGGGGGTTGGCTGTGGGGTGTGGGGACAGACTGCCAACACCTGCCACTTGGCCAAGTCCAAAAATGGCTTGGGCGCAGCTCCCATCCTGCTTTTCTTCTGGAGCCTGGGAAGGGAACAGGAAAGACTCCGAGGCCTGGCTTTGGTACTGACTCACGGGGAGGTAGGGGGAGCCGCAGAGCCCGAAAGGGCTCAGCCTGCATTGACTTTGTCTTCCTTCCTTGGACACTCACTGGAATAAGGCTGGGGCCTGCAGCCAGAGGCCTGAATCCACCCAACCCAGAGCCTCAAGATGCTGACAGACTGGGCAAGGGGAGGGATGCTACACTGGTACCTGGTCACAGCATTCCTCCGGGAAGAGGAGGGTCTTTGCGTGGCCAAACCTCGGGTGTGAAGGGCACTGCCCTCTCCCTGGCCAGAGCCAGCAGGAAGGCCTCAGGCAGGAAACAAGGGAAGACTTGTGACCACATGAGGGAGAAGAGGGTAGGAACAGCAAAATGGGGCGTGAAGAAAGAGGCAGGCTGTCCAGAGCCCCGTGTTCCCCGGGATGGAAATGTTTTCCAGACTTTTAAGATGAAGGATATTTAACAATCAAATTTCAGTGTTCAGCGGTGGCTCCGCACACTGTCACCGCGAACCTTCCACCAGACCGGGTCTTCCCACCACTAATGGGTGGTGGTGTTCCAGGACTGGAAGTGGGGGTGTGGACGCCACACACTGAGCCTTAGACTGGTCTGGAGAATGCCAGTTCAGTGGCTACAGTCCTGGGAGGCCAATGAGATGCCCATCTCCTGGGCTTCTCCCCATGTGGCCACTAGGGCTCTGAACCAGGTGGCCGAGACTGGAGACTGAAGAGCTTGATCCTGCAGGTCTGACTCACTTACTGCACGTGTTAACTTGGGTCCTGTCCTAGACTCTCTGGGCCTTGGTTTCATCTGAAAATGAGAATAATAACATAAAGACTAAGGTATAAGGACTTGTGGATTATCCTGTTTTAAACCTTGCTACAAGCTATGAAGCAGGTGCTATTTTTGGGTGAGGACACCGAGGCAGGGGAGGGGGAAGCAGCTGGTTACGTTTCCACAGTGGGGAGCAGAGCTGTGGAAACCCAGGAGGTCTCACTCCGAAAAATGTGCTGTGAGTTGTGACACGGATCACATCTACCCATGAAGGTAGTTGTGAGTGTTAAGTGAATTTATGCATGTAAAGCTCTCAGAACAGTGCCTGGTGCATAGGAAGTGCTCAAAAAGTTAAATGTGAGCTCTTGTGCTAGCAGCCAGTGATGTAAACACTTGAGTCAACAGGCTTAAACATTAAGGCAATTTATTATTTCACCGACAGGAAGTCTTGACGCATTGCTGGCCTCGGGATTGATTGATTCAATGGTTTGACGATGGCATAAGGACCCAGGAGCTTTCTGTGTCCTGCTCTGTACACTGGATCCAGTCTAAGGTCAGCTATCCTCTTGGTGGCAAGATGGCTGCAGGCAACACCTAGGCCATCAAGCATCCTTACTCTTCTCCAGCAAGAGGAAGAGGCTGTGCCCCTAAACAGACATCTAAGGCCTTCCCTTCAGTCTGACTAGGCAAGCTGTGTCCTGTGGTCATCCCTGGACCAATAACAGCACCAAAACAATGCCAGGAGCTGGTTGGCTTTGCCTTCTCAGTCTACACGCTTGAACTGATTCAGGGGCAGGCTTTCCCTGAATACGGGGGCTGGCCAGAGAATTCTGTTGGGAAGGGATAAAGGGGGGTTGTGGATGCAGCTTTAAAGAACTAGTGACCCTTGTCAGCTGGAGGATCTGGTGAGGACCCCCGGGTTACACAAATCATTGCAATGCAGCGTGTTCATCCAGTGTCCGGTGCTGGCAGATCTAGAGGAGGAAGAGGTTTATTTGCACTGAGGGTGGAGGTGTATTTGTAGGAAGATCCCTAGAGGCTTCGCCTCTGAGTCCTGGACTATGAGAAAGATTTCCTCGGCCAGGAAAGCCTGAGAAGAGGGTCAGAGGGTACAGCATAAGCAAAGATCTGTGTGCTTCTGGGAAGCTGAGGCTTACGGCCAGAGTCGCCTGGGAGCAGGGAGTGGAGAGGCATGGCCCTCAGAAGACGGAACTGGTTCCTCTCCACCTCCTCCACAGCCAAGAGCCCAGAACGGCAACAGCTAGCATTACCTAGCACTTGCTCGGTGCACGCACTTCTTGAGCGTTCAAGACAAGGAGACACAGAAAGCTAAAGACCCACAGCCGCCAAAGGGCCCTCTGGCCCCAACGCGAGGGCTTTCAACGTGCCTGGTACCTTCCTCACCAGGTCCCCATCCCAGCAGCGGAAAGAGAGAGAGGAGCCCCCTGGGGCCAGGGCGTCAATGCATTAGTCACTGTAGCTGCTGGTGGCCGCTGTCAGGGGAACCCGCCTCTGGCAGACAAAGGCGGGATGTCAGGTTTTGTCTCTGCTGGGCGGGGAGGTGGCCCTCTCCCAAGGCCTGAGAAACGGGGAGGAGGGGGAACTGATGTGGGGGGCCCTAGAGCCCGGAGATCTTGCTTTCTGGCACTAGCTCCCCCGGTCCCCATTTGCTCACTTGAAGTAATAACAACCCGCATTATTTCAAATATCATGCCATTGAGAGGGGGCAGATGGAACACAGTGAAGAACGCTGAGCGGCTTTTCACTATGCCATTCAAATGTTATTTGTTTTTCTTATGAAAGCAGAAATCCTGGGTTGGAAATATGAGCAGCTATTGCGTTTGCTGCTTGGCTTTTGTTCTGCTTTTCTACTTTGTGTGTGTGTGTGTGTTTCCCCCAATGTTCTCTACAGCGAATATATTTTACTTTTTAATGGACTCCCTGCCCCCACCAAAAAAAAGAACATTAAAATTCATTATTAAAATTCCTCCGTGGGATATGTCTACATAGACCTATGCATATATGCATAGAATGTCTTTGGAAGGCCGTCTAGAAAAATGGACAAGCACATGGCTGGCAGGAGGGGAAATGGGAGGCCCCTCTGGGCTGTAGTGTCCATAGGACTGCTTAAATTATTATTCATTTATCTTGCCATATGCATGCATAACTCTTCAAAAAAGTGTGGGGTTTTTTTTTTGGGGGGGGGTTTAGCTTTTCTTTTTCCTTTTTTTAAGAAATCTCCATGCCCAGCATGGGGCTCAAACAATGC